>VDFB02053447.1:0-71164 GCA_007258455.2 Sequoia sempervirens | reverse complement strand
TATTTTTTATAAAAAAATGATCATATAAGTAATGACCATAAAATTTATTGACATAATGGCTACAATTCTTACTTTTGTAGGATTATAAGAAAGATCCCATAAAAAAAAGAGTTTAGATGATGTAGTCGAGATCAGAGGGCCTTGTTAGGCTATCCAATCATGCAACCATTCAATTATAACACGACACATAAAGATAAAGACATTACAAGCAACCAGATTCGTGCAACAAAAATGATCTTTATTACTATGTTGTCATTACAGAGAACATGCCTTCTTATGGGAAGATTACTACATGCATCTGCTAAGTGCAGATGTTATTTCACATCCAACTCTACACTATATGCTTTCCTCACACTTCCACAATGTCCTGTTATTGCATTCCTTCATTGTTTATATCTTTCTCAAGTTCTCTAGGTCAGCCTTGATCTTTCCTGCTCCCATGTCATAGTTTCTATCATCGTCCAGTCAACACTAGGTTGTTACATTGTTATCAATAGCTCCACCAAGCTAGCTAATGATTTGTATTTCACAACAACGATGTGAAATACACCAATATCGCTATACCACGCGTCACGTCCTAACTTTCCATCCATCGCATTGATCATCCTCGTCCATCTCCTCCATCAAAATATCACCAAGACTTTGGAAGATCTCACCTCGATGCCACCATGTCACACCGATAAGCTCAATCGGATCATTTTTGGAATGTCGAAGAGGCATTAGAAGATGTCACATCAAACCCTATATGTCACATCGACATCGCTACCATCACTTTATTGATGAGACCTGCCTCGTCGAAGAGACATCCACGAAACTCTTGCCGATAAGCTTGACTCTCACTAACATATCTCCACCGCTCCCCATTGGAATGTCGAGGAGACATCTGCAAAAATCCCAGAAACACTAATTTTTCTTGCCGATGAGAACAATACCAAATCAGAATGTCGAAGAGACATTCCCAGACGTCTAGCCGATAGGACCATGTCACACTGATAGGTCTTATTTGATCAATAATCTTAGAATTGACGATGCAAGATTGTTCTTGGCCCTAGATAATCCTGCATCATTAGAAAATCCAAAAAGGAAAATATATTTTGAAAGTGGTTAGCTAAAAATATCACATGGCTAAGAATAGACATGTAGCTCCTTAGCACTCCCAAGAAATATTAATTCTACACTAATATAAATCCTATGCAACATGTTAATTACTAGAAAATTACAAAAAAATTCAAAATCTTGACATCAAGAGTTAATTTCCTTAAATTATATCACGATTTATTAAAAATGAATTAGAAAATCCTAGGAAAATTCAATGGATACGTTTATCATGAGAGATGGGTAGATAAAATATCCTCTATATTTTGAAGTTCTTCTAATAGATGATTATTGGAGTATTTTTTTTTTTTAATCATTAAATTTCTCTTGTAAGAATGAATTCAAAGTTTTTTAGCCATATGAACTCTTTAAAAAAATATTTGAACACATTCCCCAATAGAAGTAAAATCAATAATATTAATAACAAACCAGGATAATTATTATCCTCCAATCTGTCATGGAAGTAAAGTCAATAACATTAATAAGAGAGATAATATTTACTCTCTAATTGGCATGAAAGCATAGTCAATAAAATTAATAATAGATAGAGATAATAGTTATTCTCCAATCTACCATGGAAGCATAGTCAATAGTATAATTAATACTATACAAAAATATTTTTTATTCTCTAGTATGTCATGGAAGCATAATTAATAATATTAATAGTAGATAGAGATAATCATTATTAAATAAAATTTGTAAAAACCATCATTCATGTCTAGATTTGGTAACCAAGCACAAATATGTCATCAACACAATTAGCCCTATTTGATTCTTGTGGATTGAAAATCCCTTGAGCTCCCTTTGGGTTGATAGCATTGTTTTGCTTAGCCTCAGCTCGCGCCTCATATTTTTGGATATCCTCGGCCCCTTTTGAAGAGTTTTTCCCACTACTTCCACGTGTCCACCTTGTGTCCTTGCAAATATTTATTCCCTTTATTTTCTATCGAGCCTCATCGTTCCCCCACGTGTCAATGGTGCGGGCCTTTGTGAGCCCACTCCCCTTTGCTTCCCTACCGAGCTCTGCCCACGTACCATGTAGCATCATTCCGTGGGAACCTTTTGGCGGACCCCACTATCAACATTTGAAGCAAAGACTTCTCCATGTGTCTTCTTCATGGGGAGATTCATTGCAAGGAAGGGAGGAATGAACGACGAGGCCCACCCTATCGTTGCGTGTCCTAGCCAAATCTATGGGCGAGTGACATGTGTCTGCACATGAGTTTTGCTACTTCCACATTGGGACCACGATCATCATTCGCAGGGGATGTATCTAGTTCAAAGGAAACTACATTCCATGCTTCAGAATCTTTTTTGTTGCAACAAGCATGGGAAATCATTGTGATGGACATCATTACTAGTGCCAGGGATATTTTCTGTTACTGGCTCTCTGACGACGGGATGCTCCTCTATATATACTGCTTCAACTCCCCGAAAAAGGGTTCCGATTGAGAGTTTGGAGAATACACAAAAAATTGTGAAAAAACACTAGGCCTTTCTATTGTTTTTAGATTATTGTATTAAGATTCACAGGTTGTGCCATTTTTGTTCGACCTTTCTTTTTCTTAGCTAATTGACAAAGCATTATACTGTGTTGCTTTTGTACTGAGTAGTTTATTTGTTGAACTTCTATAATTTCAATATAAGTTGTTGATTCAGACCATGTCTTGGACTCTTCTTTTCAGTAAATATGTATGGACATTATTTTATGTTATTTGATAAAACTTCTTAGGCTTTTCATCTATGTTATTTGTTATTTTCAGACATGTAGATTGTTGAACAAGCCCTTAAATCCCATCTGAAAGGAAGATTTACCATGCCCACACCTACATCTTGGTGCATCGCCTTAGGTTAGATCTTTATTTTATATATCTGCTTCCTTTTCCCATTCCAAACCCCCCAAATACAGAAGAAGCCAACTTCTTTAAAAACTCAGAGGTCACTCAGTTTAGTGCAATTGGTCCCCCATTAACTAAGTTTCCCATAAGGTTGTTGCTTGACAATGTTAGGTATCAACAGTTTCTTTTTTTGGCATACCCAATGGAATGGTCTTATATGTATCTAAATCTAAAGAGGGTGTATGAGACATCGGCCTATTACTAGATTCCAAACAATGAACAACCCTAGCCTGCTAGTGCCACTGCTAGTAATAGTACAAACTAGAACCTGTCTGAAGAACGTTCCAATCCCTCCACCAGCCATGTTGCCAATTGCTAATAGAAATTATGTGGCATGGGATGTTGGAAGCCCCCTTATAGCACCAGTAGCACCTATAGTTTGGGCCCCTATCTCGATCTCTACTTTAATTTTTTTACCAAAATTCATCGAGGAAAGCTTGAAAACACCATCCAAACACCTGCAAGATGTGGCAGATGTGTGTTTAGTGCATGGTATTACTGGCCAAAATGTTGCACGAAGGTTACTCACAGCCTCTTTCAAAGGTAGAGCACTAGATTGGTATCACACTTTGGGAGCCAATACTATCGATATCTAGGATCAGCTTAGAGACCCTTTCTATGCGATATTTTCAAATAATGGAGATCATTCTTCGCTATATCATGAGCCGACGACCATAAAGTGGGCCCCTCAGGAGGCCATGACTGACTTTAATGCCTGGTTTCACATGACTTGGCAAAGGATTCAACCTAAAATCCACCTGCTTACAAATTTGGCATTTATGTTCTATCTAAAGTCTCTCAACGCCAACATTTCAGTGATGATCCAGTCCCTGGGTGGGAACACCTTGCCAGGTGCATATAGCATTGTTGTTTAGGTGGAGAATAATTTGATCGATGCTAGAAAGTTACCACCTCGGCCTGCTATGCCTATATTTCTAGAGTTGTCGATTCCTACCCAAGAGATAGCATCTACCAGTGCATCTGCTCCTCCCCAATCTATGTACGCATATTTGAGCACACCGCAGAGTGCTACTTCTATGTCTAATTCATCAAAAGATGAGATGAACGATGCCAAGGAGTTGTTGTAGAGCATCTCAAATGAAATAACTACCATCAAGTGGAACCATTCCATGCCTCTGAAGCCAACTTACCAAAATTATCAAGGCGAAAAATATTCCTACCAGCAAAATCGGTTCCAAGGAGGCTCGCACACAAATCCGCAGACTCAAACAAGTAATCAGATGGTGCCAATACCTACTTTACTACAGAATGCTCACCTAAGCTCGAGTAGGGAGCTAACAGTAGGGAAAAATAATCTCATTGATGACATCAATCCCTGGTGCTTCCCCTACAACAAAGCACATATGCCTCGAAATTGTCTATACAACAATCTACAACAAAGAGTGGCGGAACAACGCAGTCAAGGCATGGCGTCAGATTTAGGAGTTTATGTATATGACTCTCCACAAATGGAAAATGTGGTACTCACTGTGCAAATGCAGAGAATGTCCCTAGAGTAAGAGACATATATAGCTCCAAATCACACACTCTTCTCATGGATGGAGGAAGAAGAGGCAATGTTTTCAAATGATTGCATCCACATCCAAGGCCCTGCAAGTGAAATCCAATTACAACACTTGAAATAAGAGATTCACGGGAGAATTGGTTGTCTCATAGCCCAAAAGTGTCTCCAACCAAACTCCTAGTACCTCCATAGTTGCACAACAATTTCAGCCGTGAAGGGAAATTGTAATAATAAGGGATAAGGAACAAAAGTCTTTAAATTCATCATCATTCAATGTGGTGGAACAATTGAAGAAATACTCTACTAATGTGTCTCTTTGGGATATCTTGGCTATTCTAGAGCAGAATTCATTATTGTAGAAGACCCTACTTTAAGATGCAAGCACCGACCTAGCAGAGCAATCACTCAAGGGAAAGGTCGTTAATTCATCACCTCCAGCCAAAGTCCCCAAAAATAGTACAAAGGAAGCCTCTACCAAAGTCAGAGGTAAGATGAAACCGAAACCCTTTTTCCTAACTCTTATTGTGGGTAAGAAATTGTTGCACAATTCTATGATTGACTCTAGTGCTAGTACCATAGTCATGCCCAAGCAGATAGTTGAAGCCTTAGGACTTAGCTATGAACCTTTAAAAAGAGGGGTTATGCAGCTTGATGGGAACAAGGTTGAAATTGTAGGTGTCATTAAGGACCTCCCCTTGACTCTATTCTCCTACCCTAGTATCACAGTTCCACAAGATACCATGATCATAGACATGCCCCCCATGTTCAGTCTTTGCTTATCCCATGAATTCACTTCCAAGATTGGTGGATATATTTCTTCAGATTGGTCACACTTGATCCTCAGGACCAAACATGGAGCTAAAATGAAGATAGTGTCTAAACCTCTACATTTGGAACATGTGGCAGATGAATCCATGATCAACTTTGAGGCCACTCATACCTCTATCGCCAAAGAGGAAATGTATTGTACTGAGATGCTAGAGGATAAGAAGGTGACAAGAGACCAAAATAATCAAGAAGAGGTCCTCTTGAGTGAATATATAGACATTGATCATTTTGGCAACTATCATGCGATCAGATTGGGAACCTATGTCATATATGATGAAGATCAAGTCATTCTAAAGGTCATGAAGGAATCTGGGAGTGGTAAAGCCTCAGAGCTATGGATGTTGCATTTTGATGGAGTGAGATGTAAATTCAGTGCAGGAGTCGGGATATTTTTGACATCCCCATCCAATGTAAATACCCTTAGGTCTTTTTGCTTTTAGTTTTCCTATTCAAACAATGAAGTTGAATATGAAGGCCTAGTGCAGGGTCTGAGTCTTGCAGAACAGATGGTAATTAAGAAAATAATGGTGTTCAAAGACTCTGAGCTAGTGGTCAATAAAGTCTGAGGGATCTCCGTAGCCAAGAATGTCCACATGAGATCCTATAGACATAGAGTTTGGGACCTTATTGAAAGATTTGAATCCTTCAATATCTAGACATTGCCCAGAGAGAAAAATGCAGATGCAGACTACATGGAAGCAATCAGATCTTAATTTGACCCTATTCCCAACCTGATTCATAACATACACTCTGTACGAGTGATCATCTGACTGGAAATCCTAGATAATGATCAAAGCTGGAAAGTGTTTGAAAGTGATGAACACCTCACCTCATTCATCTAGTAGTTAGGAGAGTTTGTTGAGCAACTCCAACTGAAAATTGTCGAGGCCTATGAAGGGAAAATTCTTTAGTTAAGGTCCAACAAGCTTCCAAAAGGATTGGTCACTTTTGAAAACCTATTCGATTGTGATGATGCAAGGAATGACAAGATAAATTTTGTAGCGGACAAAAGCGACTATGTTGACCTTCAGGTTGGTGACAAAAATAAGCTCAAGGTTGGAAAAAATGTCCCGTGCCACGATAAAGAAAGGCTCATTCAATTTTGTGAAAAATATGGAGTAGTGGTTTGGTCATATGATGACCTCAAGAGATATGATCCCAAAATCATCCAACATACTATAGAGTTGACATAAGGAGCAAAACCCATCCACCAGAAGCAGAGGCCAGTAAATCCAAAGATTGAAGCCTTGATGGTGCAAGATTTGACAAAGCTATTTCAGTCCTGGATCATCTTCCCAATCAAGCACAACACATGGGTGTCCAACCTAGTTCTTATCTGAAAGAAGAATGGAGACATTTGCCTATGTGTGGATTTTTGAGACCCGAACAGAGCATCCCTAAAGGACCGCTACCCCTTGTCCTCAATGGAGTCTATCTTTCAAATAGTGGTCAGCTCAAAAATGTATTCTTTGTTGGACAAATTCTCTGGTTACAACCAGATCCGAGTAAAAGAAGAAGACCGACACAAGACAACATTCAATACTAAGTGGAGAATATTTTCCTACATGAAAATTCCTTTTGGTCTCTCAAATACGGGAGCTACCTTCTAGAGGGCAATGGATATTACTTTCAGAGAATTTATCAACAAGATTGTCTTAATCTACTTGGATGATCTAACTGTATTCTCTAAGTCTAAGGATGATCATTTTGATCATCTAGAAATAGTTTTTAAAAGATGCCAGGAGTTTGGGATATCCCTGAACCCAAAAAAATGTGTCTTCGGAGTTTTTCAAGGAAAATTATTGGGGCATGTGGTGTCCAAAGATGGAATTGCAATTGACCTGGAGTGGATAAAGAAAATCAAAGAGCTTCCCCTACCAGTCAAATAGAAGGGAGTTCAGTCCTTTCTAGGAAAGGTAAATTTTGTGAGCAAATTCATTTCTAATTTTGCAGGACTAATAGACCTATTACCTTGATGTTCAAGAAAGATCAATTTTTAAAATGGACAAAAGAGGCCAGAGAAGCTTTTAAGAAGGTGAAAGATGCTATTTCTTCAACTCCTATGCTTGTAAACCCAGACCTATCAAAGGACTTCATAATGTATGTGTTCAGTAGAAAATCCAACATTGCTATTATTTTGACCCAGAAGGATGATGAAGGAAAGGGAGAACATCCGATAGAATTTTATTCCCAGACCTTAAAGGATTATGAAACGAATTATAACTTTATTGAAAGGAAAGCATTCACCATTGTTAAGGGGCTCAAGAAATTTTGGCACCTCATATCTTGCAACAAGGTGGTAGTATATTTTGTGCATCCCAATATGCATGAATACATTATGGAAGGAGAAATCATGGAAAAAATAGCCAATTGGATTACTAAGATCCTAGAATATGACATTGAGGTCAAACCCACAAATACCATCCGAGGGAGAGGACTGTGTGAATATTTGGCACATGATCAAGAAATTCCAGCTAAAGAGGAACAACCCAAGCTTGTTCTAACGAATGAATGTGAGTCTGAAGGCTGCTAGTTAGCAGACCGAATGAGATTCATGCAAATCAAGAAATATCCGAGGGCCTCCCTTCTCAGAAGAGAATATTTTACAAGTTGTAAAATAGCAGATATGCACTCATCAAAGAATTCCTTTTCAAGAGGAACTTCAATGGAGTTCTCCTGTGGTGCATCACCACAAAGCAAGCAAAGAAAAATTTAGACGTATTCCACAACAGTCCCACTGGCAAACACTTCTCTGCAAAGACCACTACCATCAAAATTATGTGTGCCTGATATTTTCGGCCTACACTATTTAATGACTCACACTCTTTGGTTAAGGGATGTAAAGAATTTCAATTCTTCACAGGAAGAAGGAAAAACTCAGCAATGCCCCTCAATTTGATAGTGGTTGATGAACCCTTTGCACAATGGGGCCTTGATTTTATCGGAATGATTAATCCCTCCTCCATTACTAGACACAAATGGATCCTCACAGCTACAAAATACTTTACCAGATTGACCGAGGCCATGCCCCTGAAGAATGCGACAGAGGTAGAGATTGTGAACTTTCTCGAAGAACTGTTGACAAGGTTCGGTCTACCAAAGATCATAATCTCCAACAACGCTAAGGCTTTCCTGGGCTAAAAGGTATGTCAATTTTTTCTTACTCATGGCATATTCTTAAAAAAATCTTCAAACTACTACCTGCAAGGAAATGGTCTAGCTAAGTCAAATAATAAAAATTTAGTCTGACTCATTAAAAGAATCAGGTCGGAGCATCAAAAAGAGTGGCATAAGAACCTCCGAGCAACACTCCGGGCAGACCGGATAACTCCTAAGCAAGTCCTTAAGACTTTGTTGTACGAGTTGGTATATGGGAAGGAAGCACTATTGCCTGTCTCCATGGAAATTCCTGCACTATAGCTACTCAAATATTTGGAGGTTGAATACAACGGGGCCATGGAGGTCCAGTTGGTCGAGTTGTTGGAGGTGTAGGGGAAAAGAGAAAAAGCCCTGACAACCATGAATAACTGCCAACAGGTGGTTAAAAGGTGGTTTGACAAGAAGACCTTAGACTAGGTCTTAAATGTGAAGACCTAGTGCTAAAATTCAACGAAAGGGCCGCAAAGCTTGGCCTACATGGAAAGTTTGATAGCCTGTGGGAAGGCCTTTTTCGCATTACTCAATGAAAGCAGCATAACACATTTGAACTAAAAAACATGGAAAAAGAAGCATTAGGGATTCCAGGTAACAAAAACCACCTCAAATTGTTCAATTAAGTTTCAATAATCATTTTTCCAGTGTAGATATGTAATTATGTAAATTTCCTTTGTGTTTTTATTTTTTTTGTTCAACTGGTCTTTCAAAAATGGAACCCATAATGCAAAAGTAGAAAATGAACCCATAATGCAGAAGTTGAGAGGAACTCATAGAAGTAGAGAATGAACCCATAATGCAGAAGCAGAGAAAGCAAGAGACAAAAAAATTATTAAAAGGTTGTATATTCATTATACAGTATTATATACTTTGGTATTACAATTTCAAAATGGCTCTTAGGCCATAATTTTTAAAGTATATACATATATACTATGCAGTTTTTCAAATATGCATTAAAAGCATTTCAAGGAATATATAAAAATAAAAATAAAAAAGGGAGTTCATTCTTCAAGCAGGAGCATCAATAGCGTTAGCGGCATCTGGAACAACTTCATCAACAATAGTAGGATCATTAACGACAACAGGAGCGTCAGCACCAGCAATGGCTAGTGGTGGAGGATACACCAAGTTTCTAAAATCAGTGTACCACTCCACATCGTAGAACAACACCACATTGTAGCAGCATAGCAGGAAGTTGCAGGCACGAGTAACCCTCTAGCAGTGCTCTTCAAGCGTCTGAATGAAAAATCTGCTCAGGAATGGCACCCACGGCATCACTGCATCTTCTTCAATGTGTTTGCGGAGGTCGCTCGCCGTAGGAAGACCAAGGCCATACACCTCATTTTCCACAACTTCCCCAAGGCTGCCAAGGTAGCGCTTCTGGAAGATTTCCAATGTGAGTCGCACGATCATTGGCTTGGGTACTTGTATATCCAGCAAGGAGGCAATGAAATGGGATAAAATATCAGTATTAACCCTATACTTGTCCTCATATTCTATGCAATCCCTCCCCAGTATCCACTTCATTGCTATAACATCCAAAGAATGCTTATTCTTCGTCATACATTTCAAACACCTGTTAGAGATTTCACCTAAAAAGGTTGTCTGTGACTTATTGCTAATGAGCCTAATCGGAGTATTCATTGTGCCTATCTCTACCCAACTACCAAATGATAATTCTTTCCAATTACCAAGTGCAATTTTGTTGTTGTCTCGGGGTCTATTTATAGAAATAACTGAGGTACATGCGTGCGATAAGCATGATGTTGATTGAGTATTAACGCTGAAATCCCATCAAAAGACAACTTGAGATTCCCACCAAGAGAAGGAGTAATTAATTAGCTAAAACTAAGAAGGATTAATTAATTAGCTAAAACTGGTGGTAGTCCCAAGTGATCGTCTACACGGTCAAGTGCTAATGTGTCACGTTGTGTAAATTTTTATTTCTCCAAGGATGAACTCAATATTTTTGTGTACTCATTGCACTTTGTGCCTAATCATTCTTTTTAGGTTATTAATTGCAAAGCATGCGAAAGGTTTTGTATGCCTTCAATCACCAGCTCAATTTCCCAGGAAATCGCGTCGTAGCACATAATGACTAATTGTCATTATGAATTATTGTCTTTTCAAAGGGCAAGGGGTTCATTTCACATGAACAAGAAGAGTTGGCAATACATGTCAAATTTATTGCAAAAAGGCAACTGATGTCTTTAACTCTAAGTCAAGAAAAGACTAAGTGTTGCATGAGAAGGAACGACACTATGAAGAGCTCTCTAAGTATGTTGTTTAGTGTGAAGAGCTTTGAGTGCAGAATTTTTTGAAGAGCCTAGGTGAATTACAGATATTTTGAATGTTGTTAAGGTCTACAAATTCCTGAAAAGGCCCAGAATCTTCATATGGAAGCACGAGGAGAAGCGACCCAAAGCTTATCTGATGCCATGCATGCAACACCAATGGCCAACATTTTTTATGAAACCACTTACGCTTCACCTGGGATACCAGAGAAGTTGAAGTGGGTCTGCACATGGGCCATGGACAAGAAGGATCATAGAGACCATACCCTGATAACAGAGGAATGGGATAACATTCATGAACCCATCCTTAAAACCAACCCTAAGAGTCTTAGGGAAGCAGCCTGTGAGAATGAAACAATCCACTAGCCAATAGTCTTTGGCATACAAGCTATGGTTCTGCGGTCTCTCGCAGTATATGGTTCCTTTTGTGCATTTCTACTCGGAACTAATCCATGAATGCATGCAACATTTTAACCTAGATACTGGTGCCTTTGAAGGCCAGGAACTAGGGGTCCTGATCAGTGTGGAGGCTATAAGGGATATGCTATGTATCCCTCCCGGAAAGGGATTTAGAGCACTAAAGGGGGAAGAGTTCTAGAAAACCAGAGAGCACACTCTGAGCTTTTATAACCAAGAAACAAAAAATCCCAAAGGCTACAATAGATTTCGGTCGCACACATTGCTTTTAACACAGACTTGTAGGAGGCCTTCTCTATGATGGCTTTTGTTTGCAGCATTGATGACGACAAGTACGTGAAAGAGTTTCAAATGTGTCTTGGTTTTTAGTTGAGGAGACAACATTCTTTATTCTGGTATGACTTCACGAAAGTCATCATCTGGGAAATACTGAGCCAGATCAAAGAATACAATACACAGCATAATTTTAGGTTTTCTTCTCTCCTCGCTCATATGTTTTTGCACCAGAACCTTGACTTCTTTAGAAAATGTATGGGATTGGATATTTTTGATGAACATGGAGTAAGAAGGTTAGTTTTTGTGTGGAATTCCCTCCTCTCTACAACTTATGATTACTATGCATTTTTAGAGTGCTTCTTGACTCTAATTTTGTAAGATTTTAGTAAAATGGAAAGCTTTATCGACTTTCCACCGATCAAATAGGGTGGACGTGAAGTTTCCGTCCTCCTTGCAATTGGTTTCTCGGGGAGGATTTCACATTTGTTAGGCTGCATGCCTTTACCAAGGAGCCATTCAGACTCCTGGAATGTGTCATGGACAAGGTGTTGGCCCTTGAAGTGTTTCAACAACTGTCGATTATCGACAACTTTTGTGGAGGGAAGAAGTAGAAAGGTTTTTTCTTTTGCCCTTTGAGTTTCAAAACAGTGGTAATGGCAAGAAAGAAAATGAGTGTTCTACTAGAAGCAAATATGGCTCATCTGGGGTTGGTGTTAATTTGTGACCAGTGGTAATATAACCCTGAAAATGACTTAGCGGACCTAAACGTTAAGGTGACTCACAACTCCCGACCATATTGGGAAGCTCGGTAGAATCCATAGTCAAAACAGGATGAGCTATTGTGGACCTAGCCTATATTCCTACCTAAGATAGGAGGTTGTCATAGATCTGTTTCTATTTTCCTTTGGAAAATCCTAATGAGAAGCGCCAAATGGGGGCCACCCTTTGCAATGAATTGGTCAAGAAGTGGTAGTGGAGCAAAGAGAAAATTGTAGCCTTTTGGATTTATCATCAGGAGACCCAATGCGTTGATGCCCCATTCAAAGAGGTAGACAAGGATGAAAGATTCAATACTCTGTGGAATAAAGGGAATGATGATATTGATGCAAGGGAAAATGAGGATATAGACCCAGAGGAGGCTAAGAAATATACAGTGAAGGGAAAGGAGGAGAAGTAGGCCCAAGTGCAGAAGAAAGAAAAGGTGACAGTCCAGCAAGACTTCACTGAAAGTGTGTATGATTGCATCACAGTCGAAGGCCTCACTACCATGCACATGGACTGGGAAAAGACCCAGGGTATCCCAACAAACTTTAGAGATCATAGAGGTGGAAAATTCCCCACCCGATAAGAGGTAGTGCATAGATGCAACCTCTATAAAGGGCTCATAGGAACCTGCAACAATCCAAGGATTGGAGTCCTTCGTAACTCAGGTATCTTTCTCTCCCCCTCTTCTCACTACACAATCTTTGGTTACTCTTGCTACCTCTATCGTATCTGCACCCCCAATTACTTTGGGTGTCCACCTTTCTTTTTTTGCTTTTGCTTCCATGGTCGGATGAGGTTTCTCCCAATTCTCCCAAATCAGACATGCAACTTTTACTCCCCCATGGTCAGTCCCACCTTTCGTTGCAGCTCAGTCCAGATTCGCCATTACTACCCCTTTTACTCCCACTACGCCAGCTCTAACTCATCCTACCCTACAAATGGAATCCGCTACATATCCACTACCTCCACTGCTCCCCATGAGTCCTTCCTCTGCTTCCCTGACTGGGCCTTGGTATAAGATTCCCTCATTCCCCCCATTAATGGTCTCTCTATCGAAAAAGACATCAACCGGGACCACAACTCTCTCTTTCCCTTTTTCTATTCCTCTCGGTGCGCCCTTTTCTAGTGAGTTGATTAAATCAACAAAATTTATGTCGAAAGGAGAAAAAACAAGAGCAACACGGGCTATCAAAGTCTAGAAGAGAAAAGAAAAAGATGTTGCAAAGCCAGCCGATCCATGCATGTAGACCCTTTTTAATGAAGCTTAGTAGTCATTGCATTTCACAACTATGCATCCGAACACCATCAATTCGCAGGGAGAGATGCAACTTGAGGACTATACGATGTATGTTGTAGGGATTGATCTGCACATAGCCCGACTATAGGACAAAGTTGAGCTGATGGAGGAAACCCAGCGAGTGGTGACTACTGACTTCCTCAAGTATAGTCGCCAATTGAAGGAGGATGAGCTCAAAAATGTCAAGGAAAGGATGGAGGTCTTGCTAAATAAAGAAAAAGAAAGGGAATCTGAAGTTACACGAATATCTCAATGAGTGTAGGTGAAAAGTGACAAACTCTGGGTGGAACTTGCAAAATTCTAGTCCCTGGATCCCAACCTGGTCGCTGAAATACAACAAAAGAAACAAGAATTACAAGACCAGTTGGCCCGAGCAAAGGGAAAAATGCGACAAAACACCAAAGAGCTTCAACAACAATGAGCTCAATTGGAGTAGGAAATGCAACATAAGGATCAAGAGCTCTAGAACAAACAAGCTCAATTTGAGAGGGAGATCCAGGAAGTAAAGCTTTCCCTAGAAAATGAATCTACAACCAGAAGCCAGGCTGAGGAACGATTACTTGTCGAGTTGGGAACTCTGTAGGAATGACTCTATTAAGGACAAGAGAATTGAGGAGCTAGCACAAGATGTTGGGTCGAAGAAGATGGAAATTGGTGCTTTGAAGAATCCTCCCCAGCCCCTTGCTACTCAACCAAATCTTCCTGGCAACTATACATCTCCTACTGGGAAAAGGTCAAGACTTTTTGTCTGACTCTTCAGCCAATGCTTCAATTCATGGCGGAAGCAACAAGTTTGAGTAGAGAGGTTCATGGAACAATTGAACAACTCCAATAGTTCATTGTAGAGAAGGTGCCCGAAGTGGAGAAGTTGCTAGAAAAGCTATACACGGTGATGAATGAAGATCTGGTGAATGCGGGGATTGAAGAATGGAGGTCAGCTGCCAAGACAACAAAAGAATTCATCTGTTACCACGTGGACATCCTTCATGCCAGTTATTTCTTAACAACACTGAGTCAGACTATGAACAATATACGAACAAAATTCTCCCAACTGACTCAGATGGGTTTTCCCTCCCCATTTCTTTCTGATGATTTGATGGCTACGACGAAGCATATCCCAGCAAAAATTGAGGAGAATTAGCAGGATTTATCTACCTTTTAGAATTTTAGTCAACCCCCTATTGCTAAGGACATTGAAGGAATCACCCATCAGATAGCGTGACTACTCTTTCAACTCGAGTCCAGGACTGAGATATCCATGAAGTTTCCCTTCAAAGAAGTAATCGATCTGCATGAGGTGCGAGAGAATCTACATGCCATATCGATACCATCTGAGGCCAACTGGCTACCTCTGTAGACCGTGCTCTTGAAGCTCTAGCTCCATTGCCCGATGGATAAGGCTCTAGTCCTCAAACCAGAAATTTTGGGTTCCCATTTTGTAGGCAAAATGCCCCTAGTAGTAGCCAAAAGTTGTGGATTGAAAATCCCTTGAGCTCCCTTCGATTTGATAGCATTATTTTGCTTAGCCTCGACCCATGCCTCATATTTTTGGATATACCTGGCCCCTTTTGAAGAGTTTCACCCGCTACTTCCATGTGTCCACCTCACACTCCTTGCAAAGATTTCTTCCCTTTCTTTTCTATCAAGCTCTGCCATGCCCCCACGTGTCAGTGGCATGGGCCTTTGTGAACCTACTCCCCTTTGCTTCTCTACCGAGCTCTGCCCAATGTGACCCCATAGTCAATGTTCAAAGCAAAGACTTCTCCACATGTCTTCTCCGTGGGGAGTTTCATTGCAAGGAAGGGAGGAATGAATGACGAGCCCCACCCTGTCGCCACGTGTCCTAACTAACTCTATGGGCGAGTGACATGTGTTTGCACGAGAGTTTTACTGCTTCCACATTGGGACCACAGTCATCATTCACAAGGGATGCATCTAGTTCGAAGGTGACTGCATTCCATGCTTCATAATCTTTTATGTTGCAATGGCCATGGGAATCATTGTGATGGACATCATTACTAGTGCCAAGGGATCTTTTTAGTTACTAGTTCTTTGACGATGGGATGCTCCTCTATAAATACTGTTTCAACTCTCCGAAAAAGGGTTCCGGTTGAGAGTTTGGAGAATACACAGAAAATTGTGAAAAGACACCAGGCCTTTGTATTGTTTTTAGATTATTGTATTAAGATTCACAAACTATGCCATTGTTGTTCGGCCTTTCTGTTTCTTAGCTAATTGAAAAAGCATTATACTATATTGCTATTGTACTGAGTAGTTTATTTGTTGAACTTCTATAATTTCAATATAAGTTGTTGATTCAGACCATGTCTTGGACTCTTCTTTTTAGTAAATGTGTATGGAGGTTATTTTATGTTATTTGATAAACTTCTTAGGCTTTTCATCTATGTTATCTGTTATTTTTGGACATGCAGATTGTTGAATGGGCCCTTAAATCCCATCTAAAAGGAAGATTTACCCTGCACACACCTACATCTTGGCGCATCACCTTAGGTTAGATCTTTATTTTATATATTTGCTTCCTTTTCCCATTCCAAACCCCCCAAATACAAAAGAAGTCAGCTTCTTTAAAAACCTGGAGGTCACTCAGTTTAGCGTAATTGGTCCCCCCATTAACTAAGTTTCCCATAAGGTTGTTGCTTGACAATTTTAGACATCAACAATTCTCAATAAAGTTTTAGTCTATTTCTAAATATAGTAAAGCTAACATTCTTTTTATGTGATTTTTTCTCTAAGAAAAGAGAAATTTATGAAATGAGCCTTTTGAATTATATTTATATATATTATCCATTGATTAAAATAGATAATAATAAATGATATTTATAAATCTTTAAAAAAAGGATGAATAATTATTTATTTAAATAATGGTTGAAAAAGAATCTTTTGTGAAAGAGCGATGGTTTGAAAACCGCCCCTTAATATGTTATATAAAGAATTCATATTAGACTTGGAAAATGCATACAAATCACTCAAGGAAGAAGGTGATATGATGGACACAAGATGTGTCCAATTTGAGGTATGGGGTACACCAAAGATTGTTCTTGCTAAGGCTGATGCTTGGGAATCATGTGCGTTGGTTTTGAATAAGAATGGGTCCTCTTGGATGTGTCATAGCTACGAGGGCCAAGAGCACTGAAATCTTCTTAGAGTGAGAATGGTCATTCTAACTGCATTGATTTGGATAAGTATTGAAAATCATTGATGTTATAAGATAGTGGGAATATTATATACATAAATTTGATGTTAATTTTATTGAATTATATGTTTGTGTTATTCAACTTATTATGTTAATTATTTACTTTAGAGTTCTTATAAATGATCACATGTATACTTTTTATTGGTTATTTCTATCTATTTTGATAACATTACATTTTACAAATTATTTCAACTATAATATTAACCATGTTTAAATCCACTGCAAATACTTAATTAACTTTGGGAGAAAAGTAACATTACATTTTTGGTATTGGAACTTTCTTATCTTTAAAATTTCTCTCCATGGTTTTAAACTAGATCATTTTGTATGACACCTGTAGTATTCAACTTATGAATTGCAATGCCTCCTATTTGTAGGTTCATGCCCTTTACAATATAGAGCACATCAACTTCAAGTCAATCATTAACCTTGAAATGTTCTTTCTAATATCCTTAAATTAATAAAATATATAGATCATACATATTATTTTAATAGATCATCTATAGGATATTTTTAATTTGCATTTTCTTATTTAAAAACACAACCTTGATCTTATAAAAAAAATCACATCCATTTAAGAACTTTGGACACCATCTATAACCAGAAATCACTTGCCATTATGTACTTATGTGATCGTGATTAAAAAAAATTGTGCCTCTGTTGCTAACCCTATGAAGCTTCGCTTAAATACTATGCCCTCCATAGAAAGAAATGCATCTACGTGATTTATCCTTGAATAGAATAAAATGATTTGTATAGATAATTGATTATATGAGTAATGACCATAGAATTTATTGATATAATGGCTATAATTCCTACTTTTCAATGATTATAAGAAATAGCCCATAACAAAAAAGAGTTTAGAATATCCAAAAGGAGAAATATATTTTGAATGTGGATGCTATTCTTAGACATCGTGTAAAAGGAACCACATTAGGCTTCAAATGTGTAATCAAACCCACCATATTTCTTTATGATATAATTCATGTGGACCAAATCACTAGATATTATCAAAAATATTTCTTAGGTTTTTATAAAGCATAATCCTACTTAATTTTCATTACAATCTCGTTTGTTATGGAAGTATGTTAAATTTAGGCCCAAGTATTACTATTATAGTTTTTTTAAGATCGTCTAAGGTGGGTTGTATGTAAGAGAAAAAAGTTATGATCTTTTTCTATATATAGTTTCGATATTTTACTTAAATTCTAGGGAGGGCATTAAGATAAAAAAAAGGTAAAGTCCTAGTGTTCAATGGGGTTTGATATGAGGATCTAGCTTGAATAAATTGAGTTTTTCTTATGTATAATTGGAGCTCATTTAATTTACTTATTTTATAATTTTATGAAATTTAATATTTGTATTTATCTTTTATTTATTTTTCATTGAATTGAACTTTGATTGTGTGTCAATCTAAGTCAATTGTGGACATTGTTGATAATGGTTGGTTTATTGAAAAGGTATTTGACTTATGTACGAGTTATAGGTCTATTTCTTAAGACAACTCATATGAATATAATTCTATTTGTATATGTGAGTTCAATGAGTTTGAACACAGATTGAAATAATTGTTGACTATTTTATAATTAAGTACCATGTTTTAAATAAATCTATCATCTAATTTAAGGGTCTATTACTTGAATTTGATAGTAAATTTCCTTTAGTGCATATGAACTTATTTTTTATTAAACTTAAAGGATTTATATTTTGCAGTCAATGCTATAAAGTTACATTGGTTTTTTTAGATACATACTTGAAGAAGTCTATGGTTTTTTATTATATATTTAATGGGTATTAAAGGCTTTAACCTTTGGTTGTTGCTAAATTATTAGGGTTCTTATTTGGCCAAACTTCAAGATAATTATCTTATGCATTTTTACGGTTGTGTTTTTTTTTTTGTCAAGATAAAGTAACTTGGTTTTTAATATCTAATGTATTTTTATATCTATGTTAAGATCATGATAGTTATAATCTTAAGAGAGATATTTTAAAGGATTTAACAACCAAAACCTTAAGATTTTGTGTCTAGGTCTATTTTGTAAACTTGAAAGGTGAATTTCAAGGATAGTGATAATATACTTACTATTAGAAAAAACAACACATAGATTTACTTAAAGTCTAGCCTAGGTTATATTGTGGTCCCATAACTCGTAGATCTCAGGATCAACTTCACATATCTAACTTTAGAAAATATGATGTTGTTTGAATGAGTTGAATATTTTGGGATTAGAAATGGATAAATGTCAAACTTTATAGTGAGGAGATAACTTGTAAAAAATTAAACAAGAACTAGATATTAGAGTAAACATGTTCTACAATTTTATTTCATGAACACATATGTTCTCTTCTCTTTCCTACTCAATCTCTTTTTTGAATTTTGATCGAGTATGGTGCTAGATAGTTTGGGGGGGCCTCTATCCCCCCTCCTGCTTCCTCAATATGGAATGTTGCTAACTTTGCCTTAGGAAACACTCTTGAGCTCATGATTCATGATTTGGATCAAATCTCAAATCTTGGAAGATTGGTCTCTTGGGTAAGGTTCAAGGAGAACATGTCAGTGAAACTATTGTCCCAATGCTTTTGGAGTCTGATGAAGAAATTTCCATTAAGTCCTTGACTTAACTATGGAATGAATTGTCTCTTCGATGGAACACACCTTGGTATGTAAATTTTTCTCCTTCTACCCTAACATTAATTTGGTTATGTGATGGATTTTGGGTGAATGGCAGCTGAAAGGGAGTGTGACTATTAGTACAATGGATACTAGAAATTTCCTTTTCAAAATTTCCTTGAAGGAAGATCTTTTTCTAGTCCTTGTTGGTGGACCATGGGTCTACGGGAAGCATAATATTTCTCTTTATAGATGGAGGCTAGTTTTTTACCTTGCAAAGGATTTGAATAAAATTGCCTCTATTTGGGTTTGGTTTCCAAGCCTCCCACTGGTTTTTTGGGATGAAGAAGTCTTCACTTGAATTGTGAATTATTTTGAGCACTTCATCTCTATGGATAATGACACCAAGGCTCAAAGCATGTTAATTTTTCTTGCTTTTTTGTTATCATTAACATTCACAAAACCCTTTTAAATTCCATCACTCTTTTTTTAAAATTTAGGAAATGGACACAACCAATATTGTATGAAAATACTACATTATTCTATCAAAACTACTCAAGATTGGGTCATTTAATCACCTAATTCAAATCCCTGAGGCAACAAGCACAAAAAGTCAAGGAACATGTAGAAAAAGATGTAATTAATTTGGAGGGTTACTCCTTTAAAGAGGATATTCTCAATATGATAAGATCCCCCTTCGATCTAATAATCCCAAAGAAGGAATGGACTATAATCTAGAAAGTGTGACTCTTAAAGTACCTCCTAAAATGGGGAATCAAGATAGGGTTGTTGGCGGACTTTGGATGAACAACAGATGGCTAGATAGATAAGAGTCTTTGAGATAAGGGTGTAAACTCCTTCCCCTAATTGATTGGTGGAAGATAAAGATGAAGGGGATATTCTTTCTATGAATTCCAAGAATTCCCATGGGGTGAGTCATCCCCCAAGGGTAACGATGACAACATAGAACCCCACTTTGTCAACATCATAATTTTTTATTCAACATTATAACAACCCTATTTAAATGGTGAGAAAACTCCATAAGGAGGTTCGGATCCACTCTCTACTAAAAGATCATTTTTCCCTTACTCCAAGTGCAGGAGCAAGAAATCCAAGTGATAGTTAGAACTCCCTTAACTAGGATGGATGGTCTATCCCCAAAAAGAAAGGAAAATATAAAATTGAGAAATTTGTTGATGTAGGGGTTGACATTGAGGTTGGCATACCTTCTAAGTGATAGACTAGAGAATGGGAAATAGCTAGAGAAATAGCTAATGGAAGACAAATAACTCTGTAGGTATCCTTTAAGAAGCATCATAAATGAAGATCCTCTCTAAGAGCATTATAGGACTTAATAGTCCTCAAAATTAGTTTCTTCTTAAGAAATTCATTTTTTACCATTAGATTGATCCTTTACGAAGTTAAAATGACAACTACTAATTTTCTAAAAATTACTAATAATATATGGCCTAGTGTTGAGTTTTGCATAAGTGAAGCTCTAGGAGTTTCTAGGGGAATATCCACAATGTGGAACCAAAATAATCTTAAAGGGATTTATCTTTCACATTCTAGAAGTAGTCTGGAAGTTAGGTTTTCTTCTTCTAATAAGATTTGGACTCTTATTAGTTCATTTATGCCCCTAAATCAAGGAATGATAGGAAAGAGGTTTGGATGGTGTGGATTCTTGTATATTGGCTAATAAGGAGTATCTTTGGATGGTGGTGGGGTATTTTAATACCCTCTTTTACCCTTTAGAGAAAATTAGAGGATTAATAGACTATTTTGACATCATGGTAAATCTAGTTGATTTTCTTAATACTATTGGATTAATGGATATTGAGTTAAATGGACAACTATTCACTTGGACCAATCAAAGGAAACATAATCAACTTATCTAAGTTAAAGTGGATAGATCTATAATCTCTTCAAATTAGGATATTATTAGTTTCTCCAAGCTTTGTACTTTGCTGAGAATTTCCTCTTATCATAAACCCCTACTTTTGACCTAAAAGGATAGCTTCCATAAAGGCCCATATCCTTTCAGATACAAGATCATGTGGACTTCTCATCATGAATTTAGGGATTATTTTTATACTTTGTGGAATACCCCTATCCATGATTCTTCCATGTTCAACATGGCTTGGAAGCTTATAATTTCTCCTTTGGTAGTGTTTTGGAGAAAAATAAAGTGATATTTGCTAGACTAACAAAGGTTTGGAGAGTACCTTTTTTATTGAAAACTCCTTGAAATAGGATTGAAATAATATTATGAGGAAATAGGAGATTTTTTGAAAGCAAAAATCTAGAATTTAGTGGCTAAAATATGATGATAGGAACATATATTTCTTTCAAAATATTTTAAGAGACATAGGAAAAAGAATAATATTTTTAGGCTATTTCATGACAATGGATTTGAAGTCAGTTCTCATGATAAGTTAGCTAGGTTGCTTATAGGTGTGAGGCCTACTATTTGATACACCCAATTTGATTGTATTTTAATTCGAACATTTTGATACTCTTTGTGTGTTGGATCATTTGGATGATTATGGAGATTCAATATCATGATTAATTTTATGTTTATGATGGTTTATGATGATTATAGATACATGTTACACGTTCTCTATTTATTATGCTCATATTAATTTGGTTATCATGGTAGGAATGGATAAGTGTGTATGATATAGACTTGATGAAATGTAAAATTTGAGTTAGATGATGATGTGATCTCCTTATAACAATGTAATGACTTAGTAGTGAATTGATAGAATATTATTTGCAAGAGAAATGATAAATTATGAATATTGCTATTTCAAATTAATTGATTTCAGAATTTGATTGTGGAAATTACATATATATGGAATTTTTGATTTATTTGGTTTGATTACCATGTATTGGATATATTGACATGTGGCTTCGAATGTGTAGGTACATGCCCATGGCCAATGGGATTGGAGGTAACTGTTGATGGTCAAAATGGCACAGCAACAGTTAAACATAATATTGCTACTCTGTTTCTCCTGAAAGAGAAAGACAACACATGGATATCTTAGCTCCCAAGGTCTTTGTAGTTGGTTCTCAACTGTGTTGATGTTGCTCAATGGTCAATGTAACAGTAATATTCAAGGGGCCTGCTGGTGTTGAGCTTGTGGATTATTCTAAGATCGAGCATGAATTTAAACCTACTTTAACTGGGGTTTTTAAAGAAACAGAAAAAGATAGATTAAGGTTTTGGTACTGAAAAGAATGATGATTCATCTATCTTAACCAGACTTGTTATATTTCAAGGAATTGTAAACTAAAACTGAAGAACAAAATTAACTCGTGATTAACACACAGTTGCATTCATTCACAGTGTTGATTTCTACAACAGATTACTAATTACCATTTTTAAATAAAATGAAAAATAACATTTCATTCCTTGAAGGCTTCACAAATCAAATGATTAATCTCAAGATAAATACCATTCTGGAACACAATATGAAGTAGATTCAGGTCTGGTTGCTCCTACTGTCGGTGAAATAGATAAGCAACATTTACAAAGCTGGCACAATCACCAGTGTACAGAAAATCCATGACTCCAGATTGTTTCCATCTATACTAAGAGAACTTGAAAATAAATTACCATCTATGTCGAATCTAACTCCTACCCTAAGAAGGCAAAAGAAGCTCCTATTACAAAGAATTAGGATGTCGTTTTGGCTCCTCTATTATCTCCTCTATTTCTCTATGTATTCTAAAACTTCTACCTCCTTTTCTCCAGCTCAAAACTCTAACTCTAAAAACTAAAAAAGAAAACTCATTTTCTAAAGAGAAAGAATACGCCATATATACATCCCGCCCGAAAAGAATGTCGGCCCCTGCTTTAGGGTTTACAAAATATCTTCCTCCAGAAGGGTCGACGTCCAAATCTTTTGAATAAAGTTGGTTCTATATTAAATGCGAATTCCTGAGGTCCATGTCGGTGAAAGATTATCCCAGGGATGATCTCAGATCTTTTGCAGCCACCACATTTACTTCTGGCCTCCATGTCCATCTTCAAACTCGAGCAGACCTGCTTTGAATGCCCTAAAATATCATCATTAATGTCGATCTCTCTTTTGCCAGTAGACCCTAGCTGTCACTATGACTCACTGTTTAGTCCTTCCTTTGGCCCTCTTCCTACTCTAGATCTTTTTGTGCGTTGACCATCTTCTGGAAGCAGCACCAGACTTTTCATCAGATCCTCGCACCAGTGTTCACCGAGTTGCACCATCCGCTCCTTCATAGAGCGGATCCACACACGTTGCCTTCTTTTGACCTTCCTCTAGTCTGCAGCCGATCAGTCAAACTATCTAGGGTTCATCTTTAGTTCTATCTGATTGGGCGAACATATCCCACGTGGGATTCCCGGGCGATCAAAGTTGTTGACACCGGATCATATGTCGGTGAGTCATCACAGTGGGCTCCATTAGTTATGCCGAAGGTTTAAAAACGATCGGCAAGACCATCGCTAGTCAGCAAGATGTTATATCGAGCTCCTCCGTTCTCCCCGAGCTCATTCTGTTTCAGAAAGACACTATCGGGGTCGGCAAGACATTACGCCGAGATCATTCCATGTCGGCAAGACCAGTTTCATTCGTCGAGACATTACACTGAAGTCACGCCCTTTCACCGAGAGCTCATTTCATTTCATGGAGACTTTGCTTAGTCAGCGAGACCTTTTTCCGAGCTCAAAACTTTCGCCGAGACCATTGAGAAACATCATCATGTACATAATTTAATCATGCAAAACAAGTTCTTTGTTAGTCCTTTAAACCATAAAAATATTGCCTTCAATCTTACCCATCATACTTCTCCCATTTTATTACACTTTGCAAGAAAAGACTTACCTCCGGCGGAGGCAGAACCAAAAAGTAATCAAAATCGGCACTAGAGTCGGGATGGGAACTAACCATGGAAATAATCAATATTTCCAAGTTAAGCTCTTGTTTCGGCTCCGCGTCCGCAAAAGAAACCAAAACGCGAAGGGAAAACCCGATTGAAACAAATGAAGGCGGGATCGGAGCAAAAAAAAATTGTTCCCGAGTGAAACACAATGGGGGTGGGGGCAGAACTAAATCTGAGATTGAAACTTCTTCAAAGTTTCAGTTTCGGATTCCATTCTGATCCCACCTCTGACAACATAGAAAGAGATGACAAAAGAATGAAAAAAGAAAAGGGGAAAGGGGGAAAACATCCCCGACAAACAGAAGGAATAAAAACAAATGAACGGGACACGCGGAACCGGGATTGGAACAGAAATCGAACCTGAAACTTTTTTAAACTTTTAGGGTTCGGTTCCAGTTCTGGTTCTAGTTCCGCCAGAATAAAATGAAAAGGCGCAAGATAGAAAAACAAAAGAGGCGGAACTAGGACCGGGGAAGGAATAGAAAACAAAACTTAGAAGGAATTCCAAGTTCGGTTTCCATTCTGGTTCCAGGTCCACCAAAACAAAAGAAAAATGCCTAAGGCCAAAAAGAAAACACCTAGGGCACAGGACACAAAACCAAAGGAAGAAGACCAACGAAGAAAATAGAGAAGTGGAGTTAGACTCGGGATGGAACCCGAACCTGAAATGCTGAAAGAGTTCAAAGTTCAGATTTAGCTCCGGACCCGAATTCGACAAAGCAAGAAAAGCAAGACCAACGAATCGTCAGGACCGGAATCGAGAACGGAACAAGACCAGAACTTGGATGAAAGTCTAAGTTCGATATTGGTCCCGATTCTGCATCCAATAGGACAAAGAAAATGCCCAAGGAAGAAAACCAAAGGCCAATAAGAAAAGAACAAGGGGAACCATTTTGTTCCACAACAAAGTGGGGTGGTTATGCAAGGCATAACAAATGGCGACTCGGCTGGGAAAATGGTTTAACCATTTTCAAGAAACTAAAGAATTCAGCTACCTAGAACTCCTGGTTTATGAACATCACAACTCCAGTTGGGTCAGTTTTAACAACCAAGGTTGAGCTAGAATCTCAAATGTAAATCAACACTGGCTACCCCTGAATCTATGTGTGTGCTTGATTGTGCATCACATCTTTTATAAAGTTCTCTTCATCTTTCGAACAATAATGTGCAAGATTTGAGCTACATGAGTTGATTCCCTTTAGCTGTCGTGCAATGAGGTTCTGGGCATTGCTCCGCTGCTAGTCATTCATCCATAGCCCCAACGGAGATACCTCTAGTTTTCTCACAACATTGCTCTACTGCCAGTCAGGCGTCCATAGCCTCGATAGAGATACTGGAATCACCCATTCATATTGAGTCCCATTTTCCTTTTAGATAACTCTTTTCCTTTTTTTTTCTTTTCTCTTTTCTCTTGAAGCTTCAGATATTTCATTCAATTTTTCTCAATATGTCAGATGTTTAATATATAATCTAGGTTGAAAACTACCATGGACTTGATAACAGCACTTGGGAATCAGATTTTTCACTCAAATCTTACAACATTATCACCCTAGGAAAAATATACCATTACAAAAGGAGATGATCTTAATGATTTGTGACAAATTCAGAGGAGCTAATGAAGGTTATTTACTTTGCACCTTGTTTTTCAAGACCTTCCACAACTCTTATTGGCAATGGGCATAAAACAAAGAATTTAGGACAAAATCACCCAATCAGAAAACCTGAAAATATCTAAACCACTTCTCTCCTAATAACCAAAGTACACTTCAGATAACAACCCACCATTTCAAGATGGAAAGAAACAGACCAAGCCCCAAGAAAAAAACAAGATAGACACCAAAGAACAAAGGAAATGAGGGGACAAAAAGAAAGGACCAATAAACAACAGCAAAACTACTTACAAACAAAAAAAGCACATTATTTACAAACATGAAACAAACAAACTATTTACATAAGGAACAACAAACTTATTTACATGCAGAACAGAATTAGCAAGCTTTATGACTTGAAATAATGCTTAAGAAACTACCCATTGACAGGCAAGGGAACAGGTTCTCTAGTTAAACTACTCAGTCGAAAAGCCTTCTCTCCTAGGATCTCAGCAATCTGATAGGGACCCAACTAGAGTTTATCTAATTTCTGGTGACTGCCCTTCTTTTCACTAGCTTTATCCCATAACAACACAAGGTCTGATATCCTAAAAGCCTTGATTTTGGCTCTTTTTTCAAACCAACGTTTAACAACAACCTGGTGTCTAAAGAATTGTTGCAAGGCGACATCTCTCTACTCTTCCAATTTTAACAAGGCAGCTAATCTTACTTCTATCCTATCATCACTAGAGTAGAATTTTTGCATGAACTCAAGGATAGGTATTTGCAAATGGATAGGGAGTATAGGTTCTTTCCCATACACTAGTTTGAATGGCGAGGTCTTTAAAGCAGCCTTGATCCTAGTTCTATCTGCCCATAACGTGAACCTTAGCTGGGTATGCCAGTCCCTCGGGTTGTTTTCTAACAATTTTTTTATTAACCCCAAGAGATTCTTATTGGTTGATTTTGCAACTCCATTTCCTTGTGGGTAGTAGTTTGAAGAATATTTTAAAACAATTTTTTGATCGTAAGCCCATGATATAAACTCAGCAAAAGAGAAGGAAGAGCCATTGTCACATACCAAAGCGAAGGGTATCCCAAACCTAGTGGTAATGCATTTAGTGAGGAACTTGATCACTACCTCTGTTGTGTTGTTCTTGCAGGGTATAGCCTTTGTCCATCTTGTGCAGTAATCAGTGGCAGTCAAAATGAATTTGTGTCCTACAGAAGAGTTTGGGTTAATTACCCCAATAAAATCTAGTGCCCACTGGGCAAATGGCCTTACCTCATAGACAGGCTGCAAGGGCATGGATGAATGGTGTTCTTTTGATGCAGAGATCTGACAGATGTGACATGTTTTTGTATGTTGATGGGCATCTTTGAACACATACGACCAGTAATAACCAGATTTGAGGATCTGGTGTGCCAATGAGTCTGTAGAACCATGACCCATGTCGTGTTTCCCATGAAATTCAGTGATCACGTGCTTAGCCTCTTGCTGATCAAGGCATCGTAGGTACACTCCTTCAAAATTATTCCTGTATAGTAATCCTCCTTTAAGCATATAGTGCGAGCTCTTCATTCTCAGTGCCTCCTCTGAGTGGCATTCATTCCCTGTGGGCACCGATTATTGAGCATGAAACAAATGATATCAGCATACCAAGGGTTGTTTGAGAAGGATTGAGTTGTGTATTGCTGACAAATGATGTTGTCACCAGCATCAGCCATAGATTTAGACAGACACAAACCTCAGACAAGTTTCATAGGGCGCATCTCCAAATCAAACTCTTGCAAGATGGCCATCCATTTCCCTCTTCTTTCTCCCAGCTCGCTCTGCATGAGTAGGGACTTCACAGCTACATCAGGGACTACAACAATAATCTAACTTCAAAGAATGTAGTGTCTGAACTTCTTGACAGCTCGGACTAGCACAAAAGCTTTCTTTTCAAGAGGTGGGTACTTCACCTCAGCATTCTTGAATGGAGAACTCATGAAAGCAATTGGCCTCTCTTCCCCCTCTTCTCTTCGTTGAGTTAGGACAGCTGCACAGGAATGTTCAGAAGCAAATGAATAAATATAGAATGGTTTTAAATAGTCAGGGCTGGTGAGGATTGGAGCTTCTGAGATGGATCGCTTGATCTATGAAAACGCGACCTTTGCCTCCTCACTCCATTCTGTTTTGCCATCTTTCTTCATCATTTTGTTCAATGGTTTTACAATTTCTGCAAAACTCGTGATGAATTTTCTCACGAAGTTGATATTTCTGAAGAAATATCTCATCTCCTTCTTGCTTCCTGGCTGGGTTATCTTGAGGATGGACTCAACTCGATCTGGGTCGATTGATATTCCTCTTTCTGAGATTATGTGTCCCAAAAGCTTTCCTTCAGAAACTCTGAACACACACTTTTTGGGATTCAAGGAGACTCCATACTGGATACATCTTTGAAGAACTTTGGCTAAGTCTGCGACGTGGTTCAATCTATCCTTAGAGAACACTGTTAGGTCGTCCATGTAAACAATAATACATTTACCGATTAGATCCTTAAATTCAATGTCCATGGCGCATTGAAAAGTTGCTCCAGCATTTATCAGACCGAATGACATCCTTCTGTATGCAAATATTCCCCACTTTGTACTAAAGGTTGTCTTCATTCTGTCTTCATAGTTAACCATCACCTGATTGTATCTAGAATAACCATCTAATAATTATATCATCCGAGATCCATTGACAATCTGCAAGACTTCATCCAGAGAAGGAAATGGGTAGTTATCTTTTTCTGAAGCTCTATTCAGGTTTCTGAAGTCCACACACAGCCTGATCTCTCCATTTTTCTTACGAACTGGAACTAAGTTAGCCACCCATGTTGAATGGCATACAAGGAAGATTATCCTTGCAGAAAGCAATTTCTGAACTTCTTTAAGGATCAATGGTTCAATCAGGGCATTGACAGGGCACTATTTTTATCAAAATGGCTTGGCTTCGGGCTTCAGGGGAATAGTATGAGTCATTACAGTAGCATTAAATGTCTTTAGGTATTCATATCCCTAAGCTATTGCAGCAATATCTTTCTTAAGTTCTATCAATATTTCTTTTCTGATTGCTTAAGGGCAAGCTTTCCCTATGTAGTCATTCCTTTCAGGACCAAAATCAACTAGGTAAATAGTTTCATACTCGCCTCCTTTATCTTCAGCTGATATCTTTTCTCGAGCCCTGGGGTATGAATCAAAAATTCTCTCTAAAGCCACCATTCCCTTGGGAATGTTATTATTCTTTAAATTGAGGACCCCTTATGTATCAAACTCTTTAGGGTTCCAATCCCCTTGATCTCTGTTGGACTCATCAATAATTTTCCCCTCAAAAACATTTGAGCTTGCTAAAAAAGCAAGAATATGTCGATCATCATCAAAGACTTGAAAGTTCTTGATATTATCAAGAACAGTAGGGGTGGAAATCAATTCCACTGAGAATTTCTTAAGCGTAGAGCCTTGCATAGGTTCCAGGGTACTTGCAGCAACAGCTAATGAATCGGCTACCTGATTCTCTTCTCTAGGGATTAAACTAATCTCAAAAGCATCGAAATCTTCAATCAGGTTCCATACCCGTGCTGCGCACTTTCCTAACAACTATTTCCGAATCTCCCTTAACCATCAAGGTTGTGACTTTCTTCTTATGCGCAAACATTAGTCCCTGTGCCAGAGCTTCATATTCTGCTACGTTGTTAGTGCACCTGAACTACAACCTATAAGAAGAAAAGAAGGTTTTCCCTTTCGGGCTGGTTAGTTCAATCCCAACACCACAGCCTGTCTTAGATTTGGATCCATCAAACGTGAGGGTCCACAGCTGATCATGAGCTAGGGTTGATCCTTTTGAGGTCATTGTGGGCACTTGGATAGAATGAGCCATGGGCAGGGTTACTTGATCTTTTGGATCTAGGGAACGGGTGTTTAATAGGTTCCTCAGGAGTAATTCCCAATCCCTGCATAGATGTATTATGTGACCCAAGGTTATCCTTCTGACATTCACTTGCATCTTTGGTTAACCCCTTAGGTTTTAGTATATTCATGAATGCAGTGATGTCAAACAAACCTTGGGGTTGCTCCTCATCAATATGCTGATTTGGAAATGTGTCTGGGGTAGGTTCAATTTGAGAAGGAACTCCCTTTGAAGGTATCCTATCCCTGGTTAACATTATTGCTTCCTTGGATTCAAATGGGAAGTCATCTGCAATGGTCTCGGGGTGACTTGAGCTAGCATCCTCAGCTTGGGAAACATGATTTAAAATGTCAATATAGGGTTGGCAAGTCAATCCAGAATGATTTTGGTAATGTACCCTGCACCAATTAGGGAGTAGAAGATTTTGCAGATCGGTATCTTCCCCTAAGACCAGCTGATCCTGTTGTAGCTTCTTGATCAATGCTTGTTGGTTTTCATTAATCATAGAATCAGAGAACTTTCGTATTGGTAGTTCTTTAGGATCAAGAATAGAAAAGGTTAAAATTTCCTCTCCTTTATAAACCCCTATCCCAGTTTCTAAATAGGCTACCTCATTGGGGCAATCATATTTAGTGATGATATGCTTGAGGTGGGGTTCACTTTCAATCCTAATCTGCGTGGGAATTCCCCTCCATGGTAGCCACATATGTGAAAAGTCGAGGGAGAGATATCCCCCTATACCTTTCATCAAATCTCTGCTCAACAGCATACCATAGGTCTCAGGAATGTTTTCTACTTGAATGTCTATGTTGGTTTTAACCCTAGGGTATGACCCTACTTGGACATGTATGTTTCTCAACTCTCCCACTACATTAACCTTCGTTTTGTCAAGTTGAATGACCTTATTTGTTTGAACAGGGTTCAATCCCAACTTCTTGCATATGAAAAATGGCATAACATTGCCTGAAGCCCCTGAATCTAACAGACAATTATGTAGGTTCTTCCCAAAAATCCTTAAACTCAAAATAAATGGTGGAGTACCTACCTTGTTTCTATACAAGGCTGTGTTCACGTCCCCAGCAGGTGCCGCCTTGTTCTTCCCTTTTGATTTATCAGCTTGCTCCAAGGCTTTCAGCACTATCTCCCATTGGGCAGGGCACCACTTTAGGATGTCAAAATATGATAAAGAAGTTTTCTATTTCTGCATCTTAGAAACAATATCAAATTCTGTATTACAACTCGCACTACCTTTGAAAACACCAAAGGAATTACCCTTGTTATGGAAGTCAGGCGGGCCTTTTGGTGGAGGGTTATTATCAGCACTTTGATTTGGAGGCACCATGTGATTAGGTGGTGCTGATGAGGTGAATGGACCCTTACTTTGATTTCTCAGGAAGTGTCCTCCTTTTGTCTGAAAGGATTGGGCATCGTATGAATTTTCCTCTGGTTCATTCTCACTCTGCATTGAGAATGAGGGTTCCTCCTCAAAGAGGTCATAAGTCATAGCCGTATCCATTGAGCCACCTTCTTTGTGAGGATTCCTTTGGAACGTTTGGGCATCTTCCTGCGCCATCTTGACAACTTTCTCCATTTCAGGGTAGTTCACCTCAGAATGGGTTGTAGTATCATGCAACCTGCACCAATTAGTCATAAAGTTGAGGTTAGCCACATTTGTAGTATGTGATCTCTCCTCATTAGCTTGATATTTATGAGCTACTCCACCATTATTGGGCTCTGTATTCCATTGTCTGTTGTTATTTGGCCTTTGATTATACCCTCTATTTTGATTTTGGTACACTTGGTTAGAGGAGTTTTGGCCTTCATAACCCCTTTGGTTGTAATTGTTATGATTATAATAGTTACCCTGATTGTTTCTGTTTTGATTAGGGTAGTTACCTTGGTTTTGGGAGGGGTTCAATCGAAGTTGAGCCAGGTCATTTGTAACTTGAGACAGTGTTTTCTTCAAGGTCTCTACCTCATTTTTAAGTTGAATTGTCTTTTCACTTTCCACACTCTTAGCAATAGGTGGTTGACCACCATGATTTGGTGTTCCAATTTGGTTATGATGACCATGGGAACTTTGAGGAACTTGTGGTTGTTGGAAGAAGTCAGGAGTTCCATTAGAAAAGAATGGAACAGGTGGTTGAGTTTGCAATTCAGACATAGGCCCATAATGTGAAGGAGCCATCCCTAGGACAATGTTGAATAAAGGGGTTGGGCTATCCATCTGATACCCTGTTGAAGGAAAACATCCTCCCAAACTTCCTTGTTGAGAACTAATTTGTTGCTGCAACTTGATAGCTAGATGATAGACTTTGGACAGGGAATCAATGTCTACAGGATGATAAGTCCTTTGCAGGAACAAGCCAAGCAAGGGGTCTATAACTCTAAAGTAAGCTTGAATGGCACTATTCTTCGCTACTACATAGGGGTATTGCAATCTCCTATACATTCGCTGGAACCTGGTATTGAACAAGGGCAAGGATTCACATGGCTCTTTCCTAATGGTTGCAAACTGGTGGTATAAAAGAGCTGGATCCACATAAACCCTGAACTGATTGATGAAAGCATTTTCTAAATGTGTCTAGGTTAGAATAGAACCTTGTGGAAGATTAAGGTACCAATTGTATGCCATATCCCCTAAGGAGTAAGGGAACAACCTCCAGACTACATCATGGTGAGCTATCTGAGCTCTGGTACAGGTGTCCTTAAAATCCTGTATGTGCTCTTGAGCACTCCTTGATTCGCCATGAATGTATTTGGGACAAATTTTTTTAGGATTCTTAGGCATGTCGTGAAAACCTCCAGGAATAGTCCCCAATGGAGAGGGATTATTTTGAAAAAATGCCATTGGTAGCGGTGGTGGTTGAGCCAACTGATAGATGGGTCAAACTAGCTATGATGACAATTGAGATGGATGTGGTGGTGGATTGATAGGTATCCATTGGGGTATTGGTGAAAAACCTGGTGGAGTGAGCAGAGCTGATAAGGGTGGTATGATAGTTGCCCCAGTCTTGTGACTTATGTGTCTTATTGGGGTCTTTAGTTCTATAAAACGTGGTGGATTTTCAGCTGATTGAAGAACTCTACGGGACCTTTCTGGTGAGAAAAATCCAGTATTATCTAGCTTGCCCTTCTAGGCCCTCCCTCTAGCGCCAGCTTCTGTTGATGGTCAAAATGGTACAACAACAGTTAAACAGAATATTGCTACTCTGTTTCTCCTGAAAGAGAAAGAAAACACATGGATATCTTAGCTCCCAAGGTCTTTGTAGTTGGTTCTCAACTATGCTGATGTTACTCAATGGTCAATGTAACAGTAATATTCAAGGGGCCTGCTGGTGTTGAGCTTGTGGATTGTTCTAAGATCGAGCATGAATTTAAACCTACTTTAATTGTGGTTTTTAAAGAAATAGAAAAAGATAGATCAAGGTTTTGGTACTGAAAAGAATGATGATTCATCTATTTTAACCAGACTTGTTATATTTCAAGGTTATATTTCAAGGAATTGTAAAATAAAACTGAAGAACAAAATTAACTCGTGATTAACACACAGTTGCATTCATTCACAGTGCTGATTTCTACAACAGATTACTAATTACCATTTTTAAATAAAACGAAAAATAACATTTCATTCCTTGAAGGCTTCACAAATCAAATGATTAATCTCAAGATAAATACCATTTTGGAACACAATATGAAGTAGATTCAGGTCTGGTTGCTCCTACTGTCGGTGAAACAGATAAGCAACATTTACAAAGCTGGCACAATCACTAGTGTACAAAAAATCCATGACTCCAAATTGTTTCCATCTATACTAAGAGAACTTGAAAATACATTACCATCTATGTCGAATCTAACTCCTACCCTAAGAAGGAAAAAGAAGCTCCTATTACAAAGAATCAGGATGTCGTTTTGTCTCCTCTATTATCTCCTCTATTTCTCTATGTATTCTAAAACTTCTACCTCTTTTTCTCCAACTCAAAACTCTAACTCTAAAAACTAAAAAAAAACCTCCTTTTCTAAAGAGAAAGAATACGCCATATATACATCCCCCCCTGAAAAGAATGTCGGCCCCTACTTTAGGGTTTATAAAATATCTTCCTCCAAAAGGGTCGGCGTCTAGATCTTTTGAATAAAGTTGGTTCTGCATTAAATGCGAATTCTTGCTATCCATGTCGGTGAAAGATTATCCCAGGGATGATCTCAGATCTTTTGCAGCCACCACATTTACTTCTGGCCTCCATGTCCATCTTTAAGCTCGAGTGGAGCTGCTTTGAATGCCCTAAAATATCGTCATTAATGCCAATCTCTCTTTTTCCAGTAGACCCCAGCTGTCACTATGACTCACGATTTAGTCCTTCCTTCGACCCTCTTCCTGCTCTAGATCTTTCTGTGTGTTGACCATCTTTTGGAAGCAGTACCAGACTTTTCATAAGATCCCCACACCAGTGTTCACCGAGTTGCGCCATCGGCTCCTTCATAGAGTGGATCCACACCTGTTGCCTTCTGTTGACCTTCCTTTGGTCTATAGCCGATCGGTCAAACTATCCATGGTTCATCTTTAGTTCTATCTGATTGGGCGAACATATCCCACGTGGGATTCCTGGGTGATCAAAGTTGTTGACACCAGATCATATGTCAGTGAGACACCATCGGGTCGATGAGTCATCACGGTGTGCTCCATTAGTTATGCTGAAGGTTTGAAAATGATCAACAAGACCATCGCTAGTTGGCAGGACGTTATATCGAGCTCCTCCGTTCTCGCCGAGCTCATTCTATTTCGGCAAGACCCTATCGGGGTCAGCGAGACATTACCACGAGATCATTCCATGTCGGCGAGACCAGTTTCATTCACCAAGACATTACACCGAAGTCGCGTCCTTTCACCGAGAGCTCATTTCATTTTGGGGAGACTTTGCTTAGTCAGCAAGACCTTTCGCCGAGCTCAAAACTTTCGCCGAGACCTGGAGAAATATCATCATGTACAAAATTTAATCCTGCAAAACAAGGTCTTCGTTAGTCCTTTAAAACATAAAAATATTGCCTTCAATCTTACCCATCATACTTCTCTCATTTTATTACACTTCACAAGAAAAGACTTACCTGTGGCGGAGGCGGAACCAAATCCGAACCGGGAACACATTTCCCTTTTAAAACTGGCGGAGGCGGAGGCGGAACCAAAAAGTAATCGGAATCAGGACCGGAGTCGGGATGGGAACTAACCATTGAAATAATCAATATTTTCAAGTTCAACTCTCGTTCCAGCTCCACGTCCGCAAAAGAAACAAAAACACGAAGGGAAAACCCGATTGAAACAAACGCAGGCGGGATCGGAGCAAAAGAAAATCAATCCCAGGTGAAACACAACGGGGGCGGGGGCAGAACTAAATCTGAGATTGAAACTTCTTCAAAGTTTCAGTTTCGGATTCCATTCCGATCCCACCTCCGACAACATAGATAGAGACGAAAAAAATGAAAAAATAAAAGGGGAAAGGGGGAAAACATCCCCGACAAACAAAAGGAATAAAAGCAAATGAACGGGACACACGGAACCGGGATCGGAACAGAAATCAAACCTGAAACTTTTTGAAAGTTTCAGTGTTTGGTTCCAGTTCTGGTTCCAGTTCCACTAGAATAAAATGAAAAGGCACGAGATAGATAAACAAAAGAGGTGGAACTGAGACGGAGGAAGGAATAGAAAATAGAACTTAGAGGGAATTCCAAGTTCGGTTTCCATTCTGGTTCCGGGTCTGCCAAAACAAAAGAAAAATGCCTAAGGCCGAAAAGAAAACACCTAGGGCACAGGACACAAAACCAAAGGAAGAAGACCAACGAAGAAAAGAGAGAAGCAGAGTCGGACTCGGGATGGAACCCAAACTTGAAATGCTGAAAGAGTTCAAAGTTCAGATTTAGCTCCGGACCCAGATCCGATAGAGCAAGAAAAGCAAGACCAAGGAACCGTCGGGATCAGAACTGGGAACAAAACAAGACCAGAACTTGGATGAAAATCTAAGTTCGATATTGGTCCCGGTTCTGCATCTGACAAGACAAAGAAAATTCCCAAGGCAGAAAACTAAAGGCCAATAAGAAAAGAACAAGGGGGACCCATTTTGTTCCACAACAAAGTGGGGTGGTTATGCAAGGCATAATAGTAACCAAGGGTACCATGTTGTGCTAAGCCATGTTAAACCAACTATGGTCTATTTGGAGGGACCATAGTCTCATATGTGTTGTGTTTTAATTTGTGATGAGATGATTTAATGTTTGATCATGTGATTATGCTTAATAATCCAATTAGGGTCTAGATGAGAGTTTTGGGATATTTTGAATTTATTTTATTACTTTTAATTTTTTTTCTTTTTATTTTAAAGGGTTGAAACAGTCTTTAACTTGGGTTAATTGACCCTTATTTAACCCCTAGTATGATTATATATGGGTTAGGGGTAAAATCAACCCATATCTTTGATATTTCTCAAGCTATGACCCTTCTTAATTGGCCATTAAGAAGGGTGACAGATTTGGGGAGAAGGTTGGAGTGTTGGGTCCAAAATCTCATTTATGAGATTTGAGAGCTCTTGTTGAGTGTTGAAAACTCCTTGGCTCTTCACTTTCCCATGAGTTCTAACATGTGTGAGAACTTGTGGGGAGATGTACCCATAGGGATGAATGAGAGAGTCACATGTGTCACTCCCTCATCCAAGGGATTCAAATCCTTGTTCCCTATTTCTATCCTTTGGAAAGCCAAAGGAGTGGTTCTTTCTTTGGAGTCATTTTTCATTGGTCTTTGCAAGAGAAGCTTTGGGCTTGGATTTGGGGATCTTGGGAAAAGATTGCTTGGAAAATGAGCAGATTATAGCTCATCCTCAAATCTTCCTCATTGGAGCTTGGTTTTGAGGTAGGCATCTTATACTTGTGTGTATGTATTTCTTATTTTATGAAATGTGAAAGATTGTATGTGTAAGAACCTTTTGTATACTTCTTGTGTTCTTGAATATTTATGTTGTATTGGGTTGGGGTTGTATGAGGATAAGCTCACCCAAATTGGGAAGAGCATCCTTTTTAGGGGATAGGAAGTTGTAGGAACCTCTATGGGGAGCTAAATCATCCTTTGAGAAGGAGAGGCTAAAGGGTATGAGTACCCATGTTTATATGGTTGAATGACCTGTATATGGAGGTTTGGTGGTATAGATGGTGTGGTGAATATGGAGATTTGGTGGAATGGGTTGTTTGAGGAGGAAGGAAAATGTGATATTTTGGCTATTTTACTTGTTCACGAGTCTTCCCATATGTAAGTTTAGTCCACCTCTATCCCCACTTTTGGGTTCTTGCTAGAATCCTTGTGTAAATATGCAAGCCTTGGATCCAAGTGTATCTTGCATTGTGTGTTGTTATTTTTAGAGTGACTTGTTGCTATTATTGTTGTGCATATTGTACATCAAAACCCTAGTTCTCAACAAGAAAAAAGGTATTCTCTATTGTTTGAATTTCATGTTTTTCAAAATTGAAGGAACTTTTTGTTAAGCTCATTCAAGTTTGTTTGGGAAATATGGCCACTCCTACTATTGTGGAAATTTCTGAGAGGCCCCAACCAAAGTTCAAAAGATGTTCATGGAAAGTATATTACAATAATCCAATGGGTGCATTCTCACACATTCTGGGTCATGTGCTACCCATCGAAGATCCAAGAATATACATTTGTGGGAAGCTCGAAGAATTCAATCACTAGGAGCTGAAGGATTTGTGGGACAATGAGTTAACTGATGACCTACTACTTAAGGAGAAATATGAAAACCTAGTTCGAATGAAGCTAAATTTTTGGAACTAGTTTTTGAACTTTTCTAGCAAGAGTGAGGCACAATTTGTCAGGATGGCCCTCAGTAGGGTTCACAAAAATCTTGTGTGGGCAAATGAACTAGGGATTATCAATAAGGAGGCAATTCATGCAGTTACTAGTCTTTGTGACACTGGTGCCATTCCAATTCTAAAAGCAGTGAAAAATGATGAGGTCATAAGGTTAATTGGTGCCAAGTTTGATGGAAGATCCCTAACCACGAAGTCTATCACAAACCATGCAGTCAAGTATGCTACCATTTTGATTGGGAAAAAAGTCTACTTCATGAACAGAGTGAACTCTGTATCGGCCACGACAATTCATACAACTTATGAAATGGTGGTGAATGGAAAGGATTTTGATCTTTGTGAGCTACTGAGGTTGCAACTTATGGAAAATCTGAGTATGAAAAAGGAAAAGAGACATGTCTTTAAATTTTGCACTCTTGTTGTTTGTTTATTATTCTATTTTCTAAGGGAGTTACTTGGAAGAAAGAATATAATATGGGATAACACCAGGCCAGTTGCTCATTAGATTAGTGATTATCTACATAGACTAGGAGATTTTAAGGCACATCTAACAATGCCCTAACTATATTCTTTGTAGTCTTTGAGAACGAAATCCATGAAAGAGAAAGGATTCCAAGAATTTTGGTGAAAAAGTATGAAAAGGAGATAACATTTCTTGTGTCTACTGATGAATGCATCATTGAGGCCGTAGAACCTAGAATTCGTTGGATTGAACCTTTGGGATAGGATATTGAAGAGAAAATGGCATAAACGTACATTGAGATTCTATTGGCTAGTCCTAAGCACCCCTCTCTACCTAGATTAGGTACATATGAGGAGAAATCTGTTGAAATTCATTTGGAAGCTACAACACCTAAATGAAGAAAGAAAATTGAAGCTTTCTTCCAAGATCAAACATACACTAAAGATGATATTGTACAATTGAAGGAGGCTCTTGATAAAAGGAAAGCCAAAACTGCCGAATAATCCTTCAGACCCAGAAAATTAGGAAGGCTATCATCTGGTGCTACATCAACACCCATTTCTAGCTCTGCCACACCCGATAGTGCTAATATTGAGAAAGGGAAAAGAAGAGAACAAAGTATTCCTACATTGTTGATGTTTCTACCCCTACTGGTCCCAGTACCAGGGCATCTAAGAAGAAGGAAACACCTACAACTGCACCATCTATTGCTTCAAGAGGAAGAAGAAGAGTGAAAGAAAAAGCTCACAAGAAAAGGAATTTGAGTGATGTTGTTGAAGAAGAAATCGAGCTTGGTCTAGAAGATGAGCATTAGCTGAAAAGAAACAGAAGAGGTAGTACCTCTATTGAAGGAGTCAAAATCAGTATGGAGATCTCCACTGATGAGCAGACAAAGATAGAGGAGGATGCCTACTGAATTCATGTACATGCAAAGAAGAATGAAGAAGGCTCATCTAACCTTGTGGAGAACATGCTCGGTTCTCCTCCAGTAAGAAATAATCCACAATTGGTTCTTGGAACCTTAGTGAATAATATGATTGATAATGATATTATGTCAATTGTTGAGTTATATGATGAGGTTAATGGTGAAGGAAAAGAAACCATCATAAATGCTTTTGCTCAGTACATAGTTATTTGTAGCATAAAAATGGATACCATATAGTCAAAAGTTACTAAAAATGTGTGGAAAGAGTTAGTGCTTAGAAGGCAGGAAGCTTTGAATGTCAAAAACAAGATGAGAAGAGAAGCGGTAAAATCTGTTAGTTCTACTCAGTCAAAAATAGAAGCTGCAAATCTGTTGAAAGAATGTTATACATTGTTCAGATTCAAGCAAAGAGTTACATTGTTCAGAGTCAAGTAGAGAGTCAACATGTTAATGACTAATGAATTAGAAGACAATGTTGAAAAAGTAAGGCAATAAAATCATGATGTGATTCTAAGGAAATTAGCAAGGAGCCTTGGGACAAGAATCGGTTCTTCATCTCACACTGCCCGGACTCAAGAACTTGCTATGGTTGCAGAAGTAATGGATAACCCTATCTTGGAAACTATTGATAAGAAACTTGGTGCTTCGAACACTCTTGCCCCTCATATGGACATAGAAGAAACTGCCAATAAGTGATCTGATGATCATCATAAGGATCAATCTGGTGAAAAGAGAGAACATCAAGAACCCACTGGGGACAGAGAAGAGGAAAACAAAGATGAAAATGAAGGAAGTAAAGACAAAGAAAATAATAAAGAAAAGGATGATGAGGATAGAAGGAAGGAAGAAAATAGAAAGCCATCTAATGATGAAAAAGAAGAAGAAAAAGAAGAAGGAAAAGAAGAGGAAGAAGAAAAGAAGGAGGAAGATAAGGAAGTCATTCCAGCTGAAGGTGAAATTCCCAAAGGCCCTGAACCATCAAAGCAATATGGAGAATCATCTGGAAGTACTCTAAAAGGTCTTCTTTCAAGACAAGCTGTAATCCAACTTGTGCTTCCACCTTAGCTAGTCAAGCTGAAATCTCACCCAATTTATGTGGATTTGACAAAGATCACACCTAGTGATAGAATGAAGCTAACTAACACTTTCATCAACTTTGTCACAGGAGGCTTCAGATTCATATCAAAGAAGCAATGAGTTGATAAATGAAGCTATCAAATCTCTACAAGAGACAACCCCCGGTGTTACTCCAGACAACTCTTTAGCTTCAATTGAAAATTTTAGGCTTATTGTTGATTCTGTTAAAGAGTACACATCCAATCTTAAGATGCAAACCACAAGAGAAGCAAAGTTGAATTTTCTAGTGAAAAGGTTGTTGTTTCTGCAAGATAAGTGTATTATTGCATGTGACAAAGCTCTGGAAACTTTGAAAGAGGTAAGAGAATGTGATGAAGAAGCCCGAATACTATTTGTTTACTGCATGAAATGGTCGAAAGCCACTTGAGGTATCAAGGATCTAATGGAATCAATTGAGTCTCAACTTGTTTATGCCTCTAGAGATTATAAGATTGTTGGTGATAGAAACTATGTTAGGTGGGTTTCTATTGCAAATCTTCAAAATAATTTTTTCATCCTACAAAGGTAGAAGGAAGAGGCTATGAGGTGGTATGCCCAACATGGAAATCTAGTCATGTCCAAAAATATTACTATATCAAATGCATTGATGGAGGCAGAAAAACTTGAGAAAATGAACATTTCCCCATCCTCTTTGGAAGAACGAGAAGAATGCCTGGCGGAAATAGAATCTTTGCATGAAACACTTCCTAGGGAAAAAGGTGTCTAGGATGATGGAAAGTCTGCTTGGGAAGTGATTCTCAAAGAGTTACAAGGTGGCCCCAATTCTTGAATTTGAAGTGTTACCCCGTCATTTGTCCTTGATGTCAAAGCGGGAGAGTAGAAGAGGAGAAGGGGAGATAAAATATGTTGTGTTTGTTTATGTACATATGTCAAGGGGAGTTGAGCATAATTCCTATTTTGGAGCAAGTCTCATTTTTGGCACATGTTTCCATTAATGAAAAAGAGGGAGATTGTTGGAAGAATGAAGAAGGTTCCCTCTGAATTTGTTGTCATTGATGCCAACATTGGTTAGTAAATGACTATGTAATCAGTGCGTCCATATTGATCCAGTATCTTGATTTAGAAATCTTCACAATAAAAGGGAATTCATTGAGTCTTTGAAATGATGATCAGGAATGTTAGTTATAGGTATAAATGAGTTTTCAACATGTTTTTGTGATCTGATTGAACTATCTTGATGATGAAACTTTGATGTTCTTTTTTCTGACAAGGTTTATATTTTGAGTGTTCCTCTTTAGGTCTGGGCTAACCTAATGCTTGGATAACACGTTTTTTTCTATGTGTCAAAAGGAATTTTGTATTAAGCCGACAAGACCTTTTGTATTTTGAGTGTTCCCTCAATTAAGCCAACCTAATTGATAAGGGAAGTTATGCCCATGTGTATATATTTATGATGGTCAAAGTGATGAAAGTAAGAAGGAGAGATATGTAAGTAATGTGACAAGTGTAATAGTACGAAGTGTTGGAAAAAAAAGAGCAGAAAACTAAGAGGGGGGGTGAATCAGTTTTCCCAAAACTTCAAAAATTATTCAACTTATCAACTTTATTCTTAGATCTGATTATTAAGCATGAAAACAAAGATCATTAACACATCAGAAACACACATAACACTGAGATTTTTTACATGGAGACCTTATTAGGGGAAAAACCACAGTGGAGGTTAGTCCACAAAATTATACCCTGTAAAAATGTATAATGAAAATGAAATATGGGGAATGCACTTGCATTTAGGTGCACTACCTAGAGCTCACTGCTCAATTACAAAGGAAGAAACACTATCTTACAAAAGGATTTGGATTAAAGCCATTCATAGGGATTTGAACTGATAAAATAGCATTTGCTAATGCCTGATCACATTTTTGGTTAAGTGCATGAACTCTTCACTCTTCTTCACACTTTGCTATGCCTTCGAATGATTAGGACTTTATTCGCACACACACACATGCTCACACACTTCAATTCAAACAAACAACCACTCTTATATTTCTGCAACAAGAAATTTCACCGCTACAAGTCGGCCATAAAGAAATAATAAAATGAATATAAATATCTACGCAAATCATTCATAATAGTCAATGCGTATAAACCAAAGTTGGACATAACTTAGTGAGGACCTAAATCAACACCTTCAAAATGAAAACACTTCAATTAAATTCTCCTCGAAGATCCACAACACGCTTCAACACCATGTTGGCCAAGAACATGAAAAATATGAACAAGCAAGAGAAAATTGCCAACCACAATCACACTAATCAATGCGAACATGTAACAAAGATAGAGCATGATCTAGAAGCATCCACAAACATTAAGAACCAATAGAGAAGCATTTGAAACAATTGAACTAATAGAAATAGCCTCATAATTAGGAACATTAACTGAAGAAACAACAAAATTGTCTGAATGAAAATCTTCATAACTCGATTAAATCTTCATGCGGATCTTTGAAACTCGACGTGGATAAACTAGATACACTTAGAAAGAAAACATTTAGTCCACAACCTCCAATCTTCAATGTACATAACATACCACTATACTAAACTTCACTTAACAACTGACAACTTGCAACTCATTTCTTTACAATTTTCTCAATATCCTTGACATATACAGCTTCAAATACATTTATGCTAATAGTGTTGACATCAATGACAACCACATATTAGCAACACAACCACAAAATCCAAAAATCTCCCCCTTTGGAATTGATGGCAACACATGATGTGAAAAACACCATCAACCAACTAACTCTTGACACTTACTCCCCCTTAGGATCTGACTCATTTTCTCCTCAATTCTTGCTCATGACTTCTTCTCCCACATAAATCTTCTCCCTAGATAACCACCAGTTTTTCACATGACTCTTCTCGCCCTTTGACATCAATGACAAAGAATATCTAAGCTCTAAACCACATATCTGAATTTCTGAACATCTGACTACTCCGCCTGAGTAGCAGCCACAACAACATCAATCTGAAACAAAATATGTCTATATGAAATGCACGGACTGATGCAGTTGCATTGCATCCTTAGTTCTGATTAGGAGGGTTAATCACCCCTAACTTTCCTCTGAGATACTCAAAAGTATCCTTAGGAAATGACTTTGTAAAGATGTCTACAATTTGCTCCTTAGTAGGCACATATTCCAATCCTACTTCTTTTTCACTTACCTTCTCCCTCAAAAAGTGAAACTTGATAGATATATGCTTTGTCTTTGAATACAGCACCAGATTCTTGGAAATGTTAATAGCACTTGAATTATCACAGTATATAGCAATAGGCTCATCATATACAACTCTAATATCCTTCATAATTTGCTTCATCCATAAGACTTGAGTACAATTGTTAGCAGCACCAATGTATTCAGCCTCAACAGTGGACAAAGAAATGGCATTCTACTTCTTGCTTAACCATGAAATTAGCTTTTTACCCAAGAAAAATGCTCCACCACTAGTACTTTTCCTATCATTTACATCTCCGACCCAATCAGTATCAAGAAAGGAACTCAAAGTAAGATCATCATCTTTAGGATACCATAGGCCAAGATCAATAGTTCCCTTCAAGTATCTGAAAATTCTCTTCACAACAGTCACATGAGATTCCTTTGGATTAGCTTGAAATCTTGCAACAATACATACAACATTCATAATATTAGCCCTTTTTTGAGTTAAGTACAACATTCCACCAATCATTGATCTATATCTTGTCCGATTTTCTTTTATAGAATCATCTTCAGTAGTCAACTTGCATCTGGTCACCATGGGTGTACCAACTAGCTTTGAATCTTCCATACCAAACTTCTTCAACAATTCCTTCACATACTTGGACTGAGATATAAATATCCCTTTATCTAACTAAGTAATTTGCAATCCCAAAAATAATTTCATCTCACCAATCATAAACATCTCAAATTAATTATGTATTTCACTAGAAAACTTCATGCACAAAGCATCGTCTCCTCCAAAATAATGTCATCAACAAAGACTTCAACAATCAGATCTTTATCATCATTCTTGAAATATAGATTACTATCAGTAGTACCTTTGTTAAATCCAAGCTTCAACAAATACTTGTCCAATCTGGCATACCATGCTCTAGGGGCTTGCTTAAGTCCATACAATTTCTTCAACCGACACACCATATCTTCCTTATTAGTCAACTGGAATCCATCAGGTTGCTCAACATACACTTCTTCCAATTCACCATTTAGAAAATCTGATTTGACATCCATCTGATAAACTTTGTAATCCTTGTGAGCAGCATAGGCAAGAAATAATATTACATCTTCAATTCTAGCAATAGGGGAATAGGTCTCTTCAAAATCAATTCCTTCCATTTGTGAATATTCTTTACATACCAGTCTTGCTTTGTTTCTAATCACTTTACCTTGCTCATTCAGTTTATTTCTAAAAACCCATTTAGTTCCAATAACATTCTTATCCTTAGGTTTGGAAACAAGAGTCCATGTATCATTCTTTTCAATCTATTTCAATTCTTCTTTCATTGCTTCAACACAATGCTCATCTTTACATGCTTCATTCACACTAGTCGGCTCAGTCTTAGAAGTCAAGCAATATTCTTCTACAATCTTTCTCCTAGTCTGGAAACCTTTGTTCTTGTCACCTATAATCTGATCTTCTGAATGATTCAATCTTACATACCTCAGAGTCTTCTTAGGTTGTTCTTCAACTTCAGTTTCTTCTGTGTTTCCAATAGTTTCTCCTTCTTCTTCATTCCCTTGATTTTCCAGATTGATTTGCACTTGATTTGTAGTTTGATCTTTCTTTCCTTGATTTGTACTGTCATTCTAATCATCAGATTCATATCCACAAGTTCTGGATGGTGTACCAAAGTCTTCATCAACCTTAACATTTTCACTTTCAACCATTTTCTTCAATCTTTTATTTTAACACCGGTAGGCCTTGCTCTTAGTATAATAACCTAGAAAGATACCTTCATCACTCCTAGAATCAAACTTTCCTATGTCTTCATCTCTCTTAATGTAACATCTACTTCCAAATATCTTGAAGTATTTAACAGTAGGCTTTTGACCAGTCCATAGCTCAAAAGGGATCTTACCAGTATCACCTTTGATTTGTACCCCCTTGAGTATGCACACAACAATACTCACAACTTCTCTCCAGTAGATATGAGGGACATTTCCTTCCAACATCATTGTTCTTGCAGCATCTTCAATTGTTATATTCTTCCTTTCCAAAACTCCATTTTGTTGAGGGGTCCACGGTGTAGATAATTGTCTTCTTATTCCATGTTCTTCACAAAAAGAATTAAATTCACTAGAATTGAATTCACCACCTCTATCTAATATCCGACACTTAATCTTAAAACCAGTCTCATTCTCAACCATAGCTTTAAAGATCTTGAACTTTTCCAATGCTTCAGATTTCTCTCTTAAGAAAGTAACCCAAACCATTCTAGAATAATCATCAATGAGTAACATGAAATACCTGTAACCCTGTAGACTTCTGACCTTAGAGGGACCACACAGATCAGTATGCACAAGCTCTAACAATTCATTTGAACAATGTTTTTTACTCCGAAATAAAATTTTGGTTTGCTTTCCCAATTGACATTCCTTGCATATTACATTAGTAGGTTTCACCAACCTAGGTAGATCTCTCACAGCCTTTGTAGAACTTATCTTGACAATATTATCAAAGTTAACATGACACAATCTCCTATGCCATAACCAACTTTCATCAACTTGAGCAATCAAACAACTTTTACTAGTAGCATTCAAGTGAAAGATATTACCTTTTTTCTTTGTACTTGATGCAATTACATTTTTGGAACTCAATATTCTGCACTTTCCATCATTGAACTGAAGATTATATCCCTTATCAACCATTTGACCAACACTCAAAAGATTATGCTTCAAGCCTTCCACATACAAAACATCATCAGTATTATACTTACGATCAAGAGAAATGCATCCTCTTCCATAGATCACACCAGCTATATTATCACCAAATCTTACAACACCACCATCATATTTTTCAAAGCTCACAAACTTACTTTTGTCTCCTATCATATGATGTGAACATCCACTATCAATTACCCATTCATCTTTCTCTTCAATTCGAGCAGGCATGGCTTTCTCCACATTTGTACAACTAGCAGATTCAGTAGATAAAAGACTATTTTCTCTGATAGCAATAAATACCCATTCATCATCATCTCTATCAGATTCTTCATCTGTTACATCTTCATAAGCAACATAGTAATAATTCTTTTGAAATCTAGGCTTGTTATGTTTTAGTTTAGGGGCTCTTTCCAGACATCTTGATGCAAAATGACCTATCTTATTGTAAGAAAAACATTTAAGAGGCAACTTTCCTTCATACTTACCTTTTCCTCTTGGTACCTTTTTTATAATAAGTGCTTCCAGTTCTTCCATCTCTTTTTCTTCTTCTTCAATCTGTCTGATTTCATCTTCATACTTGAATGTATTTCTAGATGAACTCTCACTCGGTTCATATCTCTATCTATCTCTTCTAGAAGTAGTAGCCTTGAATGCAAATTCAACTTTAGGAAGGGCATCACCAAATTCACTCAACTCAAAAGCAGTCAACTTACCAACTAATGTATCTTTGGTTATGTTTGTTACAGTCTGGAGCTCTTCAATAGAACTAGCCTTGACTTTGTAGGAATTAGGCAGGGATCTAAGCACTTTAGCAACAATCTAAAATTCTTCTATCTTTCCACTAGCACATCTAATACCACACACAAGTTCATTCACTCTTTGCATGGAAGTATTAATGTTCTCATCATCACCCATTCTTAGCCTTTCATATTTCCCTTTCAAGCTCTGCAACTTAGCAATCTTCACATTATCATCACCTTCATACAAGGTTTCCAAATTTTTCTAGATCTCATTAGCAGTCTTCAGATCCATAACATTTATCATCTTTGAATCGGTCAAAACACTCAACAAAGCTTCCTTAGCTTGGATATTATACTCATCATATGTACTATTCGGTGGAATAACATACCTATTACTTGTAATGCTCCAGTACTGTTCACCAATGCATCTCATATGACACTCCATTCGAGTATTCCACAAATATTAATTTGTTCCATCAAATCTCAGATTATCCTTCTTGTAACTTGTCATCCTGGATCACCTTAAGTTGTTAGACTTCTTCCAAGGAACTTAGCTCTGATACCAATTGTTGGAAAAACAAGAGCAAACAACTGAGAGGGGGGTGAATTAGTTGTCCCAAAACTTCAAAACCTATTTGACTTATCAAGTTTATTCTCAGATCTAATTATTAAGCATGAAAATAGGGATCATTAACGCATCAGAAACACACATAACACCAAGATTTTTTACTTGGAAACCCTGTTAGGGGAAAAACCACGGTGGAGGCTAGTCCAAAAAATTATACCCTATTAAAAGTATAATGAAAATGAGATATGGGGAATGCACTTGCATTCAGGTGCACTACCTAGAGCTCATTGCTCAATTACAAAGGAAGACACAATGTCTTACAAAAGGATTTGGATTAAAGCCATCCGCAGGGATTTGAACTATTAAAATAGCATCTGCTAATGCCTGATCACAGTTCTAGTTAAGCGCATGAACAACTCTTCACTCTTATTCACTCTTCTTCACTTTTCTTCACACTCTACTATGCCTTTGAATGATTCACTAACTCATTTGACTGCAAAATCCGACGAAACTGTCTGACAAAATATGTAAAATTCGATGTTCGTCGGGTGCTTGTAAAATTTGATGTGTAATTTTCAATTTTTTGAAAGTTTATCCCCAACGTTCGTCAAAATTTTGATGAAACTAGGGTTCGTCAAAATGTCAGCTATCATTTTTGTCGAATTTTTGACAAACATGAAAAATAGAAAAAAAATCAAATTGTGGCCAACATAAAGAAAAGTGAGTTCGCACCTGATTTATTGCAACAATGTTTTGCTCTACTTGAGATAGTTTGTGGAGAACTAAGGATAATTTTCTTGGGAAAAATCAGAAAAAATTCAAGAATATATCACCAGGTTGAGGGTAGTCATTGTCTTTTTGCAGAATTTAGTTGTGAAGTCAGATTTGTAGTTCCAGGTTTGAAAATCATATTTTAAAGCAACATCTGATCAGATTTCATTTTTAGAGGTTAAGGGTTTTGAGAATTTCATATCCAGATTTTGTTGTGTGGAATCACCATAAGATCACAACCAAGGAACATATTCTTGTGACTGTAATTATGTGATCCGTAACTCTATTGGTCATGTGCCACAGTTGTGCTATAACAAATACATGATGCATTCATATGTGACCCAAGTTTAATGTGGCTATATTGTGATAGAAATGGGGGCACTCATATAATGTAGGTGTCAATCATCATTGGGTACATTCAGGTTGTCTCAAGTTTAACAGGTTAGGATGTAATTATAGAATGATCAAAGAGTGATTACCTCTTGCTGCAATAAAGATCCTATAACTCTAGTTGATATGCAGAGTGGTTGTGTTATATCAATTATGTAGTGCATTCAAGCACAACCCATGTTTAATGGGCTATTCTAGAGAGTGATCAAGATTTTCTAAACCTTATGAATGTTACTTGACATATATTTGCATAATCTCAAATTCCTTCAAAGGATTTTGAAGTATCAATATATCCTATATAGGGTTTAGAATGATTTCTTTTAATTAAATAAATAAATAAATGATGTATTTCCCTGTAATTAGATAATGTGGAGATCTCCTAAATCTGGTCCAACACACTATCCTCTTTGACACTATATTCATTACTCCAACTACTAGGGTTTTGCATGTGACATCTTTAATATCTTCATGAATGTGGCTTTTAAATAGATCTTAGTCTTTTCTTTAATCATTTTCATGGTAACCCTTGAGTTCCATAATCCACCTTCAATCTCTTCTAAGAACGTTGTCTTAAGCTAGACTGCATAGTATGCATATAAAGCAAGTCCTTCATACCTGCCATTGTTCCAAACCACCACTCACTGCCTTGCTTAAAATGTTGCCTCCATAAGCACAATAGCATGTTTTAAAATCATGGTTGCCAGTGATTGACCATTAAGGTCACCACTTTCATCATGAAGATACAATAAGATTTTTGTCTTCAAACTCAAGGCATTATGGAAGATAACATTGTGAATTGTTTGTGTGTATGATTCAATTTTCTTGCACATTACTACTTTGCTAACTTCCTTTTAAGATTGGGTATTGCACCTTCAACCGCAATCTCAAACAACTCACTATCACTGAAGATTCCTTTCATGAGCATCCTTCTATAAAATCAAACTATGCCCTATAGACTCCCTACTTACTATAGGGGACTCATTGTTTCATGGTATTGTAGTTCTTAAGATCCTTCAACCTTATTGACACTACTTCACAGTCCACAAGGTATTATTTACTATTCTCCCATCTATTATGAGTCTCAAAACACTGCTCAAACATGTAATCCACTACCTCCATTATACATTAATGGCTAACAAGAAACATTGAACCTATGATTACCACTGTTACTTCATTTGGACAGTCATTCCCTGATTACATTTGCCTTGTCTAACACTATCAAAAGAATTTGAAAAACCCTTAAGGTCAACAAGGGGTTAAGGAAACACACTGTTAAAATCTCCACTTTACTATGCAAGGTTTGAACTTTATTATCTTGTCACTGCTCAACCTCTTTTTGACTGTCACATCTCAAGTGGTTGTCATTCTTCTTACCGTAGATTGCATTTACAAATGTCACTAAGCTACATAGTGTGCTTGTTATTGGCTACAATATTTAGATTGCAAGATTTTGTTATTACCTACAATGTCTCAATCTTTCTGGTATTGCAACCTCACTAATCTGCTATAGTTATTGTTTATGATTCTACGGAGGCCTAGGGTTTGTACCATAATCATGCTCTTACCAATGCTTCTGTTGTTTTTATTAGGGCTCTCTCAATGTTGAGGGCCCTAGGGATAAGCTCATCATAAGAAGTGACACATTGCATCTTTAACTAAAAGGATAAATCTGTATTGACATTAGCAATGATGATTCCGACTTGTTGCTCTTTAGGAATGAGTCACTTGCTCTTACTAGCTCGCTACCTCCATTGTTGTAGGAAGTTTGTGATCAAATTCAATATTCTGATTTTAGGAGTCTTAACGGTTGGAACTCATAGTAAAATCAGAATTTAATAAGTTTTGGAATTAGCATTTTAAAATTTTTTTTGGGGTCATTAACTTCAGACTATCTTCTCTTTTGTAGGGGGGTTGCATGCCAAATTTTTTTGGTGTAAAATATCAGAATTATTAGATTATGTTACATGTCTATGACTAAAAATTATTGGAGTGTGAGTTTGATATTTTTTGAAGATCTAAATAGTCAAGCTTGGTAAAGAAAAATCATGTCAAATAATATTAGTCCAGAACAAAATGAAGAGACACTTGATAGATTGTGGGCTAGATTGAAAAGAAAGGGTGATGGGAAATGTTATTGTCCTTACAATAATTGCAAGGGCTTAAAGATGAGACGAATTTTAATCACAATAGCTGAGAAACATTGTAGGCAACATGGTCATGTTGAAGGGGGGCATGATTATCATCCATTGGTAAGTTGTTCATTATATGTGTTTATATTGATTGAATTTGTAAATGTTTATATCATTTTAATATTATATATATATATATATAATCACTTGATTATGATCATGGTTTATTTGTGTCAATCATTATTATAAAGGTGGGGTGCCCTAGGGCAGATGATATGGATTATCACGGCTCGGAGAATGTGGTTTTCCAAGTGGACAAACATGGAGCTGTGAATATCGAAGATGAAGTTAATGATCCTATGGAAGAACATGATCATGCGCTAGAAAACACAGTTGAAGATGATGGTACGAATACATTGATCCATGACACATTTAGTGGCAGAGCTGATCATGATGATCAAGATTACTTTGATGATGTTCATGATTTACCTGTACTTGAGAAGGCATATGAGCCCCTTTATGAAGGCTCTGAAACAACTCTTCTCTCTGCTATATTGTTGCTGTTCAACTTGAAGGTTATGAATGGTTTATCAAATATAGCAATCTCATGGATGTTAAGGTATGTCATATATGTCATCCTTTTTCATCTATTTTAATTGTTGTTATTTTTCACTAGTAAATAAAGGATGAAATATGTACCATTAATATTATTTATATGAACAAATTATGTTTTGTTGTAGATTGATTGGTGAATTTTTGTTACCACCATAAAATATTTTACCTCACTCATACCGAGATTTATGTGCCATTATGAAAGATATCGGAATGGAGTATCAAGCAATAGATGCATGTCCCAATGATCATATTATATATCATAAACAACAGGAATTTGCAACAGAATTCCTAGAATGTCATATCAATAGATATCGAATAGATCAACTAACAAAAAAGGTGTCTTGCAAGGTTCTTCGTTATATTCTCATTATTCCACATATGTAACGATTATTTAGGTGTGAAAGCTTAGCGAGTTTATGGATTACCATGCACGGAAAAGAAGTGGAGATGAAATTCTTCGAATGCCTATGGATGGTTTTGCATTTAGGGACATGGAGGAGAAATGGCCACACTTTAAAAAAGAACCTTGTAATCTCAGGCTTTCATTGGCAGTGGATGATGTCAATCCATTTGGAGATCTGAGATCTATTTACTCGCTGGTGGCCTATTTTTGTTATCAACAATAAATATTCCTCCATGGATGTCGATAAAGAGGGAGCACATAATGTTGTCAATGATGATTGTTCCAGGTATTTGTTTACATCAATTTTCTTTAACGTAGCAGCATCTCATTTGTCTTATTTGTTTCATAATGACTTATATTTTTTTCATTCAATAGTCATGTACATTAATTTATATATATTGCAGTAAAATGGTTATAATACTATGTAATGTTTGTTCCGTCCAACTATGTCAAGCAGATATGAATGTATATATCGAGCCTCTTATCGAATTTGAAGCTACTAAAGTTATGGAATGGCGTCACTATGTATGATGTCTCTAGACCAATAGGACAAAGACAATTTCAATTCCATGCAATACTTGTATGGATAATTCATGATGCCCCAGGGCTAACACATTTTTGTGGTATATTATAACGTTCGACTGCACTTTAACAATATTTAATTTGATGAAGTAGATATCATGCATGTTTTTAAAATAATCTATTCATTATATATAATTATAAAAATTGACATATTTAATCCAATTATATATCATCTTGTAGGTCTTGAAACAAAGGGAAAATTTGCATGTCCAAGTTGTGGTCCAAAGATGAAATCTCGTCGTTCAACAAGTTTAGGGAAATTGAAAAGTTTGATGAGCATAGGCACTTCCTCCATAGAAATCAGGGTATCGAACTACTGAAAAACATCTTTCAATGGGAAAGAAGAGACTACATCAAAACCACGAAGAATGACACCTCACCTATGGAAGTTGGAATATAATAGAATTAATCGTCAAGGTTATACATCAGATCAAATTGTTTATCTATCATAAATGATATGTTTTGAATTTATATTTTTATATTGTGTTGTGTTTACTCATGTTGTAATTGACAATGATTGTCGCTATGCCAATGGCCGAACTTATATGTTTCCATGAAGGTCACGCGTATTAATGGGTTTACCTGTGGACCTAAAGTTATCCAAAACAATTTAGTAGGTTGCCCTACTATGAGCAGCTACAAATTGTGCATTTGTTTGATACAATACATATCAGAAAGAATATAATAGAAACGTTATGGAAAATATTGGATGGAAGGCATGACAAAGAAAAAATTGTCAAAATTTGTAGTGACATTCAGGAAGCCAATCATGCAATGAAAAATGTCATTCAATTAAATAGCGATGGAGACAAAATTAATATAAGTGCCCTTCATTGGTTATTAACAGAGCAACAAAGCAATGTTATAAAAGAAGTCATACAAAAATCTGATTTCCCACAAGATTTGCTGCGAACATAAACAATATAATAACAAAGAAAGGTGAATCAGTCGTGGATGAAAACACATGATTTGCATACCTTCATTAAGGTAATTAGTCTGGTATATTATATACACTTGTATAATGCATGTACTTTTCAATGTATTGTGTTTACTACTTTTGGAAAAATAATGAAAAGATCATTTTATAATTGTTGCAATACATTCTACCTATATCTCTCCTAGACAAATTTGACAACAATGTCAAGCAAGTTATATATGATCTTGGAAAATACATGAGGCAGCTTTGGGGTGACTTTTCTCAATTCATTGTATACACATCTTATAATTTCCATTTGTTTTACTTTGTTATGTAACATTTCCATACATTTTGCTAAATCTTGGCTAACATATCGCGCCTTGAATCACTTGTAGATGCATACCACCTAAAGAACCATACGGTAGATATATAAATTATTGGAAGAGGTAAAAATTCCTCGTCTAATGTGTGAAATGCAAAAGTGTCTACCTTCGACATTTTTCAATGCACAAGAACACTACCTCATACACCAGGTTGAGGAGATTGAATTGTGGACCTGTACACACAAGGTCAATGTGGATGGTTGAGAGGCACTTGAAATTTTTGAAGGCTTTGGTTAGACAAAGAGCACATCCCGAGGGTTCTATGGTGGAGGGATATATGGTATACCAGACCATGGTGTACATTAGTGAATATCTTCCTAAGTTTGCAGCAAAGATCCATTTAGATCGCATTTGGGATCCCAACTCCATTAACAAATTCGAAGGGGAGTACCTGTTGGGGAAAGGTAGATTGAGGAAAGTAAGAGGTAATTATAAGATGGTCATGGAGATTAATTGGAATGCATTTTACATATGGTTTTTATGTATATTGTACTTATTTAATTTTTAATCTTCAATATACATCAATTATAAATTAAGGTCGTATACTGTGGTATTTAACTAATTATACGTCATTTGCGATTTTTTTTTTTTTTTACATTTGGTCGAGAGTGGGATGCACTAAGACAAAATGGCCAACAATCTTGGATTAGATGATGATGGATTGAACGATGTCAACAATCAAGCCAAGCATTAACATGGGAAGGTGTGGCTTCATTGGTTAAAGAAGCTCATCGTAATGGAGATTCCAATGTTATACAAAGGGAAATTGATTTAGCATATGGTTTAAGAGATAAACAGGTACGTATAAATATATTAATCACCCATATTATTTAATTATTTTCAAGTATACTGATGTATATATATCTTGAGATTGTTTTCTTTGCATACATTCGGCCAAGAATAAATATGTTTATCAACTGACGATATTGCAATAATTTTTACATATTTGACATATTGCAGGTGAAACACCACAAGGCTATGTGGTGCAATGGTCATAAATTTTGAATCAAAATGTTGGATGACATGAAGAAAACCTGTGATTTTGGTATAACTGTAGTTTTTTAGGTGACTAATGTGTCATCTAGAAGCGACATACATCCAGAAGTCTCAGAAAATCGATACTATGGGATTTTGGATGATATACTTGAGTGTGACTTTAAGTCCTTCAGATTAATTATGTTCGTCATCCTATGGTAAAAGCTACGATTGAATGAAAATGATCCTGAGAGAACTATTATTGAAGATGATAATGGATTTACCATGGTTAATACAAGGTTGATCGAGCGAGCTAGAAATGAGCCCTATGTTCTTCCAAGCCAATGTGAACAAGTATTTTACTCAGAGGTTCCAGGTAAACCAGGTTGGTTATTTGTTGTTAGACATGATCCAAGAGGAAGGCCGGTAAAGTATAATGTGGTGGAAGAAGAAGATACCGAATAACTAGAAGATGATGTAGAAAATAATCAGGATCAACGGTTAGTTGATGATATCACTGACGAAGATGTCAAAGAGGAGGAACTAGATCATGATGATGTAGGAGTTAATGTTTATGAAGATGATATCCATGTGGATGATGACATTATTGAAACTGATATCGATGACGATGATGACGATATGACCAATCCTTACAATGTCGAATCTAGATTGAATGATATAGACAAAGAGTTGGATGAAGAAGAAGATCAATGACATTGAAATGTATAATTTATGTGATTATATTATCTATTTGATATTAATTTCTTGATAGATTTATATTTGACTTATGCGGTTACATAATTAATTCATGATGTTTTTAATTTTTATGCCATTACATAATTAATTTAATGATGTAATTTTTAATGTTTGAAAGGTCAAAAAATTAAAACATTTCAATAGTGATGTTAACAACCTTGAAATTAGTGTGTTTTATGTTTCATGTGATCATAAAAGATTAAAAAGTCATTGTAGAGGTGGTTGTTCGCTGGCTGACGTGGTATGTTGGTTCTTTACAATGTAACCGTTTTTGTCTTCTAATCTACCATGGAATCTGCCAATTCCAATCGGCAGTCAAGGACCTGACCAACTGACGAGGACTTTAAAAGCCTCCTACACTTTGGGCTCTGCAAGACCCAAGAGGGTGATCCCTCAATGTGTTTACAACCTCTGCACCATTATTATAAACAACATTAACAATAGCAGATGATCTCACTTAATAGCTCAACACGATAAGATAATATCAACTAGAATTGGCTGTTCATAGACAATATCAACTATCTGGAGCGTGAGATAACTAAACACAATCCATTGTATAAGATAGTCAATGATTTGAAATTTGTAGCAAGCTCTAGGCAAAGACAAACAAATACTAACTACACTAATAATTACAACTTAGATCGCCATATATCCATTGTAGGAGTCAAATTCATAAGCATCTAGAGGTTTATAATAGATTTAATACATCACATATAAGATCCCTGACAATATTGCATTACAATTTCATCAGTATGCATTCTAACCTAGGACTACTTATCAAATCCTTATACAGAACATATCCGCCTATAATCCCATTCAAGTATTTTCATTAATTCCTTGAATTAAAGCTAAAATAGAATCATACACACCACAACAGTGAGATGGATAAAATTACCCTTAGTTATTTCATTCAAAGTTCAGATATGCATGTACAATGGAGAGACATGAGCTCAAATTTTCATTTGAACTCAAATGCTAGTACTGTTATACAACATTAAATCTCTATGAACTCAAAACCTGTTACATAATGACTCAAAACCTAAATTGTATTTCTCTAAAACCATCGGACTTTACAATTTGCTCTACAACTTCACCTAGACTCGACAAAAATTACTTAACTTGCTAACCTGTACTTCTGGCCTTGAAATCCTTCTTATAGAAAATGGAGGCAACAAGCACCAGGCCAGAAAGTACACCTGTCACTAGTCTATTGGAGCACCTGGTGATATGCCAAAATTTGTTACAACAACCACCACCTTGAAAAATATTCTTGTTCATCATATCAGCTAAGGAACGTTGATGCAAAAAATCACAAGAAAACTGCACCGAGAAAGCCGTCAACACAAAACTAGAACTATTGCAACCGCAACATCTGATCTACCACCTGTTAGTAGTTCACTCCTTTTACTCCTCCTCATTCAAATATTTAGTTACCCAATTTTGGTACTCATCATCAGTCAGCCAGTCAAAATTAATTACCTCATCCACCTTGGTATTATAAGGTGTGTATTTTATTGCTACCTGATTCACATCCCTTTCAAAAGATTCCAAAAATGAGCTGGTACTAATGATTTTGTCCATACAACTCACAACAAATCATAGTCTGAATCATCACAAATTGAATTGATTTGATCATTGATGGCCTCACTTGCTTTAGCCTGCCATTGTTGAAATGACCTGATTTTCCCCTGCTCATCAATTATATCAGGTAACAATGTGTTACCCCAATCATTGAAATTCTTCACTAGCTCCCTAATCTTCCTACTCAAGTCATCTGGTAAGGTCTGAAAACCTTGCAATGATTTTACTAACACATGAGTAGGCTTTAATGATTGGGACCTATTATTTATATCAAACCTTGAGGCCTTATACATGATATCCAGATCACTGGCCCTAGGGATCCAATTTTCAATTATTGGTATCGCTACTTTCTGATCCCTATCAATATTCTTTATTGCTGCTAATAGCAAATAATATAAAGAATGTATAAATAGCAATTTTCTATCAACCTTTTCATTTAAATGCCTCAAAACAGTAGTAACGATTTCCTTTTTCTTTAAGAGAGATCCCTCCTCACTTTTGTTTAATGATGCCTACAATTCATCATTTTTTTGCAAGAGTTGCTTCTTTGTAGGATCGATAGAGCACTCGGTTTCTTCTTCAACTTCCTCTAAAGAAAGGGTGAGGGCAAGATTCTGACTGGGAGATCCTGGTGTGGAAACAATTGGAGAAGCAGGAGGCACTGACCCTGCTGTGGAAGGTAATGTACTAGTTCCTGGAGCACTTGATGTCTCCCCAATCTGCTTATACCTAAACCTCTCCACTTTAGTTTGCAACTCAACATTTTTCTACTGCATCTTGTTGTACTCCTCAATCAAAAGGTTATATTTTCCATTAAACTCTTCCTTTCAACTTCCTCCCTTTCAACAATCTTTTGGGCCAATTTGGCGACAGTCACAGTCAAATTAGTGGCCTCAGTGGTTGAGGTCTTTGAAGCTCTCTTTATTATCAATCCTCCCTTGAAATTTGGATTAATATCATAAACATCTAGTTTTTTCCTTTGTGGGGCCAATGCCCAAATTGCCAGAGTTTCATATTCCTCACTGAAAGTAGAGTTTTGCAATGCTGCCTTGACCTCTTCTTCAGAGTCTTGAAAGGGATTCTTAGACTTCATAATAGCATTAAAGGCTACTGCATCTGCAATGTCCCATTCAGGCATAATTAATACACCAACCTAACTCACCAGTTTTCTTCCTTCTTCAGGAGTGATGTTCTTAAATTCTTCCATTAATTCATCTTTTACCTCCTCGTCATTCTCCTGGTCTAACCTGTCAGGCCTTAGTTCTCTTCTCTTCCTACATTTATCTTGATACTCTTCAAACTTCATCATCCATACCAATTGCAAGAATACAAGAGTTTTTACAAATGTATTGTCATCTAGAAACTCCTTGCATGCCTCTATTCTTGCATCTTGTACATTTTTACCTTTCATATCTAAATTAGATAAAACCAATTCAGCTGGCCTAGGAGGGGAAGGCATACCAACTTCCATGTCTTGATCAGTAACAATAATCTCATCTATCAGATCCTCCTGTGGTTGATCAATTATTTGCCTCTTAGGGCTTGGCTCGGATGGTGGTGATGAGGGATTGTCTTCTGATGATGATTTTAAATCAATAATTTTGATTGCCCCAGGCACTTTGAATTTTGGACTTGGTTGTAGAGGCACTTTCATAATCTGTTTTCCTTTTTTGTCCACTTCTTCTTTATCACTACTACTATCTTTTTTCCTCCTGTAAATGGGCCACCTTTTCGTAGGCTAGTATTTTGGCCTTGTTTCAATTGGTCTGGCACCTTGCTCTTGTACACCTAGACTCAATTCTAAATTTACCTTTTTTGTCCTCAATGTTCCCATAACTTCCTTGAAGTTTCCCATTAGAAAATCAATTTTCTTATTGTGGGGACTGAACTCCAACAGTGGATCATATTTCGGATCCATTTTGTGCACAACATCTAGTAGCTTACTATAAGCTATCCATTTCTCCTTGTTCAACTCCTATCTATTCAAATCAAATTCATTTCTAATCAAGTCTTCAGGGAAATTGAACTCATGCACAAATTTTCTAGCTTTTATTCTTTGTCTGAAAAGAGTAAAGAAACCCTCAGGATCATGCTGCCGCTTTGGTCTACACCTCAAATGGTAATCATTAAATAAATTATCAAAATGCATCCAACCTCCTTTTAAAAATACAAAATCAGACACCACTGTATAATCGGGGAAAAATGTTCCCTTACCCCTTCCAATGAGGTTGTCCTCATGAATACAACCTATCTACCTCATAACTTCTACAAATCCCACTCTTGGTTGCACATTGTATGGCAATATATGAGGGGTTCTCTGAAAACCATATACTCTCAAGATAGTGTTGACTGGGTATGGGATAATGTCACCCCAGTTATGGTAAACCTTCAATTTTGGCTTCCTCTCCTTTGGCTTGAGGAAATCACGTAATTCCTCAGGGACCCTAGGTATATTCACCATTAATCTAGCCATTAATCTGGAAGCAAAACAATTATCAAATTGCACATAACTAGTGCTTTCCTTATTACAAGATAAATCTGAAGCCCATATCTATACTGACAATCTTTCTCCATCAACTGATTGCCTTAATTTCATCCTCTTAGAGAAAAAGTTAGCATTCTTAAAAAAAAACATATGCATTAGCATAGAATACCAAAAGAATTGAGTGTCAATATCATTGTTTTGCAGCTTTGAAAACCCTTCATTCATCCTCTCAGCTAAGAAAGAAGCGAAGTCATAGGTCACAGAGAAGTTAGGGTGTTGTATTTGCACCCCCATGAACATATAAGCAATGGGAATTACCGTACCAGGATTGAAACCCAAAATCTAACATAAAGAATAAAAAGTGGCCAGGAAATGGTTTGCAAAACAATTTAATTTGAAAGGTTCCCGGTCACTGGGGCTAATATGAAATTTTGAACCTCCTGCCTTAGCCAGATGAGGTGGAAGCAACCTTGCTCTAAAAAAAGATTTCAGCTTTACATAATCCTACTTCATTTCCTCAAGGTTGATAGGAACCAAGTCTTCACTCGGTTCACTCAAGTCAAAAATATGTTGGACCTCTTCTCTATTAATGCTCAATAGAACATTTCCATCATTGTCCCTGATTATCCGTGTAACAGGGTCATATCTTGCAACCACTGTCCTAAGCAGGTCTACATTAGGGAATACATTTGGTACCACCAACTTCCCCATATCTGTTGGAAATATGTGCCTCAAACTATACAGGCTGAAACCTCCATTATAGAAAAGTCGGTGTGACATCTTCATTGTCTAGCCGACTAGCAGCTTGATTCATTCTAGTTTGTACAGGTTGCTATGACCTTGCAAATGTCTTGCCGAAAGGTTGCATTGTGGAGTCTATTGCTGTGACATAGTGTATTCGTTATGAATTCATAGCGCTCGAGAGACCTTTGGCCGACAGGCCATTCATTTGTATTTCAGGGAGACTCTTGGCGATCATGGGCTTCAGGATAGCTAAGGGTTCTTGCTAAGAAGTCCTAGCAAACGGAGAAGGTCACACTGACAAGGAAACATTCATACGTTCTTCGGAGTAACTCAAAAGTAGTTGGAGAAACGTCTTAGTGACTAAAGGTTTTCTTGCCGATAGCCAATGGCTATCGAGGTAACTCAAGGATCCCGGGAAGACATCTTAGCGAACGTTGAAGGTCTCACCGATAGGAACATCTTTTGAAGTCTTCGGTGTAGCTCTTGGTGAATGTTTGTCATCGGTGGAACACAGAGGTCTCGGTAAGAAGTCCCAGCGACTTTGATGAGTCTTACCGATGATGAAAAGTCTTTGGGGTAACATATGGAGGTCAGTATGTTCTCTCACCGAAGGGAAATGTCTTGGCGGTGTGTGAACACTTCGGGGTAACCTTTATGTCTCAGAGAAACCTCTTGGCGATATCGGTATGTCTTGCCGACTATCCTTTGGAGCTCGATATGACTTGTGTCTTCAGTATACCTTTTGGTGACTCGCTATGGTCTCTTGGTGAATGCGATAGGTTTGGGCAACTGCTTGGTGTCTCGGTGTAACTCGTGGAGCTCAATAGAACATCTTAGCGATAACAGAGTCTCTTAGCAACATCGATATGAAGTCTATGTGGCATTGGCGAGACACTGTTAGTGTCTCACTAAGATGCCAGTACATTGCGAATTATGTTGACCAAGTAATACTGTCCTATGTGGGGTCTCGTGGATGAATAGGAGGAGCCGAATGGGAACAGTTGGAAGAAATCCAGTTGCGATGGTTCTGTGAGGAAGTTCTACAGATAGATTTTGACATGGATATACTCTGTGATTACAGTTTGTAATCGGTTGGTTGAATCGACAGGTTGTTGAGTGATTATGTAAGTGGATGAATTTTGTGGTCTGTAATGTGAAGAATCCTGTACAAGAATGTTAATGGTGAATGCTGCTGTATAATGACACCAGAAAGACAAGTCTGGAATTTGTATGTAATTTCATTACTGTAATACAAAGTGATTTCTCTTGGTGTGGTGGGTTTTTATCCCGTAAGGGTTTTCCCACGTATATCTGGTGTTCATGTGTGATTGTCAAATACTCTATTTCTATTGTCTGTTTCTTAGTGCATCTTAATTGGACAGTAATTGTAAATTTTAAAGTGTATCTACATTCTTTCTTGAGGTATTGATGTTAGGAGAATTGTTTTTCACATCTGATTTTCCTTACAAGTGGTATCAGAGCCTAGCCAGTTGTGTTATCCTTGTGGGTACGTTGGGTTTTTTGTGTCAATTTTGTTCAGTGGGAGTCTTGTAGAGTTTATCAATTTCTAATTACATTTTAAGATGGATAGTACATCTGGAAAGTTTGAAATAGAGAAATTCAATGGCAGTAACTTTGAGTTGTGGAAACTCAAGATGGAGGATCTTCTTGTTGATCGTGATCTTTGGATTGCTATGGCTGGAGTGAAACCTACAGGCATGAAGCAAGAAGATTGGGACCTTGCAGATAGGAAGTCTAAGGGGCTGATAAGGCTCTATTTGGCAGACTCAATGCTTTTGAATGTGCATGAGGAGAAGACTGCATCTTCCTTGTGGAAGAGACTGGCATCTATTTATCAGGGGAAGTCCTTGGTGAATAAACTGTTCCTGAGGAAGAAGCTGTACTCGTTGAGAATGTAGGAAGGAGGGTCTGTGGCTGATCATTTGAACGCATTTAACATGCTACTTGCTCAATTGACATCTGTTGGTGTGAAGACTGAAGAAGAGGATCGCTGTATACTTCTATTGTGTTCTTTGCCAGACTCATGGGATCATCTAGTGATGGCGATTGGGAGTACAACATCTAGTTTCAAGATGGAAGATGTTGTTGCATCTTTGCTGTCAAAAGAGATGAGAAGGAAATCTTCTAAGATGGTGAAGGAAGCTCTTGTTGTCAGAGGAAGACCGAAGGAGAAAGGCAAGAAGAAGGACAAGAAGTCCAAATCGAAATCAGAAGGGAGATCAAAGTCTCTTGGCAAGAAGTCCAAGGTGAAGTGTTGGAACTGTGGGCAACCTGGTCATGTCCGAAGGGATTGTAAAGAGGAGAAAAAGAAGAAGAAGGGCTCTTCTAATAATGGTTCTTCTCATAGTGATGGTGACGCCTTCATTGTAGCCTTGGATACACAGGCATTAGATGATGTCTAGCTGGTTGACTCTGGAGCATCATTCCACATGACATCTCATAGAGAGTGGTTCACAAAGTATGAAGAATATGATGGTGGAAAGGTGTACTTGGCGAGTGATTCAACTTTGGAGATTGTTGGTCGTGGAAAAGTTAGAATACAATTCACTGATGGCAGAGTGAAGGGAATTAATAATGTTATGCACATACTAGGTCTGGCTCGAAATCTATTGTTTGTAAGTATGCTGAATGATATTGGAGTACAAGTTACGTTCTCTGGAAGTGGCTGCAAGATGACTAGAGGTTCAATGGTGCTGGCTAGAGGTGCTCGAATTGGTACCCTGTACAAGCTGGATGCATAGGCTGTTCAATGCAACAGTGTCTCTAGAAAGTCACTGAAAGCTACTCATGGAGGTAAAGAGGGAAATATCTCTAATTATGTAAATTCTATGGAAGTAAAACTTCCTGCAAACAAGACTATGCTTTGGAATCATAGGTTAGATCACATAGGAGAGAAAGGTTTAAAAACCTTGAAGAAAAAAAACCTGGTTGAGGGGCTTGAAGATTATAATCTTGAATTTGAATTCTGTGAACACTGTATATATGGAAAGCAGCACCGTGTTTCATTTTATTCCGGTCCTCATAAATCTTTTGGTTTGTTAGATTATATTCATTCGGATGTATTTGGTCCAGTGGATGTTCCTTTTTTGTCTAAGTCAAGATACTATGTTTTGTTCATTGATGATTATTCAAGAACATTTGTTTATTTTTTGAAAAGTAAATCAGAAGTGTTCAGTCGATTTAAGGAATTTAAGAACCTTGTTGAAAATCAGATTGGTAGAAAAATAAAATGCTTAAGGACTGATAATGGTGGTGAATTATGTTCTAATGAATTTGAAAGATACTGTAAAGACCATGGAATCAAAAGAAATAAGACTACACCTTATACTCCACAACAAAATGGGGTTGCCAAAAGGTTCAATAGGATAGTGATGGAGAGAGTACGAAGTATGCTCAGTAGTGCTAGCTTGGAGGAGAAATTCTAGGCTGAGGTTGTATCTACTGCATGTTATTTAATTAACCAGTCTCCAAATTCCACTCTTATTGAGAAAACACCTTTGGAAGCGTGGTCTAGTAAGAAGCCCTCACTTAGACATGTTTGTGTTTTTGGCTGTGAGGCATATGCTCATGTGCTGGATGTGAAAAGATCTAAATTGGAGAAAAAGGCTATCAAATGTATTTTCATTGGCTATAGCGCTGTCATAAAAGGATACAAGCTTTGGAATCCTGATATAGAGAAGGTTGTATATAGTAGAAGTGTAATCTTTCATGAGCTAAAACCTTCCACTTTGGATCTGTAGTCAGAGACAAAGTCAGATAACAATAAGGATGTAGCAATAATTCCTCCTACACCTGAGAAAGAGGAATTGGAAATTCAAAATGTACCTGAAACTGAGGAGAGCTCGAGTAGTTATGAAAGTTCTAAAGAAGAACCTCAGCCTCAGCAAGTGAGGAGATCAACCCAAGAAAGAAAAAAACCAGATAGGTATGGGTTCTCATTGATTGATTCTACTTGTGCCTATGCTTTGATTTCTAGTACTGATGAGCCTAGGACTATGAAAGAGGCATTTAAAATGTTTGATTCAGATTCTTGGTTGGAAGCCATGGAAGAAGAGATGGCATCTTTAGATAAGAATGAAACTTGGAGTCTGGTGCCCTTGCCTAAAGGCAGAAAGGTTGTTGGCTACAAATGGGTATTTAAGAAAAAGATTGGTTTGGATGGCAGTGTAGAAAAGTACAAGGCAAGACTGGTTGCAAAGGGTTATTCCTAGGTAAGGGGAATCGATTATGGGGAAATATTTTCTCTTGTAGCAAAGTTGACATCCATTAGATTTCTTTTGTCACTTGCAGCAGCTTATGACTTAGAGGTCGAACATATGGATGTGAAGACAACATTTCTTCATGGTGATCTTGAAGAAGAAATCTATATGTCCCAGCCTGAGCACTTTGTTGAGAAAGGTAAAGAAAAACTGGTATGCAAATTAAAGAAGTCTCTGTATGGGTTAAAGCAATCACCTAGAATGTGGTACCATAAATTTGATACTTTTGTATTGTCTTTGGAATTTGTGAGATCAAAATCTGATCACTGCGTATGTTATAAAGCTGAAAGTGATCAAGTACTTGTTATTTCTCTTTATGTTGATGATATGTTGTTCATAGGAAATAGCAAGCTAATGATTTCTGATCTTAAGTCTCAGTTGTCGACTAAGTTTGAAATGAAAGATCTTGGTACAGCAAGGTATATTCTAAGGATGGAGATAACCAAGGATAGGAAGAATAGAAAGCTTTGGCTCAGTCAGAGTAAGTATGTCAAGACTGTTCTTGAGAGATTTTGTATGAATGATTGCAAACAGATAGTGGTCCCAGTCATGCATGGAACGAAGCTATCTGTTGAGGACTGTCCAAAATCTCCTACTAAGATGGAGGACATGACTAGTGTACCTTATGCTAGTGCAGTAGGCAGTCTTATGTATGCAATGGTCTGTACAAGGCCAGAGATTGCCCAAGCAGTGGGAGTACTTAGTTGATTTATGGCTAATCCAGGAAGAACGCATTGGGATGTTGTGAAGAGAGTCTTTAGATATTTGAAGGGTACTTCAGATTTCACTTTGTGTTACCATGGGAATTTGGTTAAATCACAGAGGACTCTCAACATTCGTGGTTATGTAGATTCTGATTAGGCAGGGGACATTGATAGCAGGAGATCCACCAGTGGATACATATTCATGATGAATGGTGGTGTAGTGAGTTGGATGAGCAAGCGGCAGGCTATAGTCGCTTTGTCCACTATGGAGGTTGAATACATGGTAGCTACTCATGCTTGTAAAGAAGTAGTTTGGTTGAAACATTTGTGTTCTAACATTGGTTTTGATGCAGGTGAAATAACTATTTTATGTGACAGTTAGAGTGCAATTTGTCTGGCAAAGAACCCTACTTTCCATGCTAGGACGAAACATATTGATGTACAACACCACTTTGTACGAGATATGGTTGAGGATGGAAAGGTCAGTTTGGAAACTCTGGAGAATGTTGCAGATTCATTAATGAAGCCAGTGAGCATAGATAAGTTCAGGTGGTGTGCCAGTTCAATGGGCCTTAGTGCCCATGATTTCCAGTAAGTTATGATGTGCTCTGGAGGTGCCTGTATGATCTTCATCAAGTGGCAGATTGTTGGAAATATGTGCCTCAAACTATATAGGCTGAAACCTCCATTAAAAAAAGTTGGTGTGACATCTTCATTGTCTAGCCGACTAGCAGCTTGATTCATTCTGGTTTGTACAGGTCACTGTGACCTTGCAAATGTCTTGCCAAAAGGTTGCATTGTGGAGTCTATCGTTGTGATATAGTGTATTCGTTATGAATTCATAGCGCTCGGGAGACCTCTAGCCAATAGGCCATTCATTCGTATTTCGGGGAGACTATTGGCAACCATGGGCTTCGGGATAGCTAAGGGTTCTCGCTAAGAAGTCCCAGCGAACAGAGAAGGTCATGCTGACAGGAAAACATTCATACGTTCTTCGGAGTAACTCAAAAGTGGTTGGAGAAACGTCTTAGCAACTAAAGGTTGTCTTGCTGATAGCCAATAGCTATCAGGGTAACTCAAGGATCCTAGGAAGACATCTCAGCGAACGTTGAAGGTCTCACCGACAGGAACATCTTTTGAAGTCTTCAGTGTATCTCTTGGTGAATGTTTGTCATCGGTGGAACACGGAGGTCTCGGTAAGAAGTCCCAGCGACTTTGATGAGTCTTGTCGATGATGAAGAGTCTTCGGGGTAACATATGGAGGTCAATATGTTCTTTCATCGAAGGGAAATGTCTTCGCAACATGTGAACACTTCGGGGTAACCTTTATGTCTCGGAGAAACCTCTTGGTGATATCGGTATGTCTTGCCGACTATCCTTTGGAGCTCGATATGACTTGTGTCTTCGGTATACCTTTTGGTGACTTTCTATGGTCTCCTGGTGAATGCGATAGGTCTAGGCAACTACTTGGTGTCTCGATGTAACTCATGGAGCTCGATAGAATGTCTTAGCGATAACAGAGTCTCTTGACGACATTGATATGAAGTCTATGTGGCATTGGCGAGACACTATTAGTGTCTCATCGAGATGCCAATACATTGCGAATTCTGTTGACCAAGTAAGACTGTCCTATGTGGAGTCTCGTGGATGAATAGGAGGAGCCGAATGGGAACAGTTGGAAGACAGTCAGTTGCGACGGTTCTGTGAGGAAGTTCTACAGACAGATTTTGACATGGATATACTTTGTGATTACAATTTGTAATCGGTTGGTTGAATCGATAGGTTGTTGAGTGATTATGTCAGTGGATGAATTTTGTGGTCTGTAATGTGAAGAATCCTGTACAAGAATGTTAATGGTGAATGCTGCTATATAATGACACCAGAAAGACAAGTCTGGAATTTGTATGTAATTTCATTACTGTAATACAAAGTGATTTCTCTTGGTGTGGTGGGTTTTTATCCTGTGAGGGTTTTCCCACGTATATCTGGTGTTCATGTGTGATTGTCAAATACTCTATTTCTGTTGTCTGTTTCTTAGTGCATCTTAATTGGATTGTAATTGTAAATTTTAAAGTGTATCTACATTCTTTCTTGAGGTATTGACGTTAGGAGAATTGTTTTCCACATCTAATTTTCCTTACAATATCATACATCCATCCATTTGAAAAAGGGTGAGGGAAATTCCTCTATCCGTACCACAATCTGAACAATTCCAAGCCAGTGAGGGGAACCCTAGCATCGACAATGTTGGAGAAATTATACACTAACCCTTCCCCCAGGATTTTCCCTCGCATTAGGACCAATCCCTTCCTCCTATCATTCGTTGACAAGGGGAATTGATCTAGGAAATAATCATACAGGTTTCGTTTCAACTATTCAGTCTGGCCAGAATGTTGCTTGGGTAGTGCCATCTCGAAAAAACTAGGGCTTCTTTACAACGTTATAATTTAGATAGCTAGGACTAACCAGAGAGAAAATTACAGGACAAAACACTGCAATTTCTCACAACTATAATTAAACTATAGCCCTAACACATTCATCAACAAGCTCACAACACATCCAGATTCCCAAATTCAAATGCAAAATGACTAGGAGGCACATAAAATAAACTCACGGCTTTGTTTGCAGAACTCCCAAATTTTTGCTGTAGAAACTCGCAATTCTACCTTCGGCTCTGAAACTACTCCGCAAAATAGTTGAATGCTTTGTGATACAGACCAAGTAGGAAAATTGATTTTATTGTCGATCAAATTATGCCAGCAAGTGTCTCATCTGCCATTAAAGCTCAATTTCATGTTGCACGAACGACTCCAACCATATTTGTTGTAGATTTAAATTTGAGCCGTCAATTCTTTAGCTTGATCAAATCATCGACGGCCACCTTCAAAACAAGCTGACACAATTTCCAACACGGTGATAAGGGGCCCACCTTACCATACACTATGAAGGAAGTCCACGTGGCGGTTTCCTGCTATATCGCAATCCTGAAACTTCTGATCGCGCGATGGCGGGCAACCGTTGATCCTGAGCATCAATGATCTCGTTCCTTTAACACAGTCGCCAGCCATGTCATTAACCTTTGAGTAGCTTTTCCAATGATATTATAACATATCCGTCAATTTAGAACATGTGTGTCTCGAGAACACTTTAGTAATCCGCCCCTTAATATATTTAAAGACGGCTAGTGTTTCCTTTACTCTTTAGGCTTCATTGGATGAGACACGTGGCGCCCGCTCGTGATTTCACAATCAACCCAAGCACTATCGCGAGATGGCGGGGAATGGCTCAGATCAAATGACAGTTGGTCAGCGATAGCACAAATTTGATCCCCCGGATAGGACACGTGGCGCCCACCCGTGATTTCACAATCCTTCAATTCTTGATCATGGGATGGTGAGCACCGTTGATATCTGCAAGAAATAGATCAACGACAACACTAAATCAACCCTTGCAAAATAAAACATTCATTAAAAGGAGAAGTGGGCATTACTAGGTGGACGACAAACAACAACATAAGTTATTTTTTAAAAGATGAAACACGAGGCCAACCAAGACTTAGGAAATAAAACCCTGCGGAGGAAATAAAGTATTAAAATCAAAGTTGGGTTTTAATTTTAATCCGGTGACGTAAGCCTAAGCCATTAACCCCAGTGGTCATGTCATCGATGGCTTAGCCAAAGCCTTTCATTAAATACTAACCGTGCAATGTGTAGGTTTTCCAAATTCGAAGATATGGGAGAAGATCTCGATCGTACCCTGCCAACTCGTAGACCTAAGCTGTAACCCTATTATTTGGTGCGAGGCCAGCAAAAGGCAGATGTGTGTCCTGTATGGAATGTGGGGCCTAATCTCCACTATTGAGCTCATAAACTATGGTTTTAGATCAACAACCAAGATAAAAATCTAATGTAAATCTCTGTTGTTCCCTGCTAGCTCGCAGGAGGAAGATGAAGGTTGGTTAAAAGCTGCGAGGTCAACGAGATTGCGATGCGTAGCTCCAACCGTTCAGTTTGCAAAGTGCATAGGACCTGCCGACATGGTAGTTGGTTTCCGAGATGGATTAATGTTATTGGTCATGAAGAAGGTGAATGATGCTTTGTTGGATGTCAAACCAAGTTAGCCCGAGATAAACCGTTTGATCTGCCAACTCTTCAGGAGATCAGCAGGCTATATTCAAAGTTGGAAAATGAGACATGGTGGTCGTTTTATCGTACAACTGGTGAATCATTAATGAATTATTCCTTGCTTGTGTAGTCACGTCGATCTCAATCTGTGTGAAGATGTTGTTGTTGGCAATCATGAAGGGTGATCTTTGGATTCTCAAGTAGCTCTAGTTAAATGGTGACAGTACATACGCCACAAAATTGCCATGTTTGCACATGCATTTTTACTAAGCATTGATGAAGGTTGCCATTACCTCGCACAATAAATACAAGAGGAATTAACTGCTAATAGTGTCATTCTTGTAGCAGTTAGAGCACTTTTTGGGCTGAGTCTAATCAAGTTTGAGTGCTTGTCTGAGAAGAGAAAATGAGTAAGTCAGTAAGGAGGTCTGTTCGTTTGAGCTCACAAAAGCTCGGTCCTACTATTCAGGAAGGTGCTTTGGTTGACAAGCCTAGGCTTGTGCCCACTAGATGCAGTAGAAGGTTGCAATTCTAGGACATTGCTGCTCAACTGGTAGATGACAAAGGCAAGCAGTCGGCAGTGTGCTCTATTACTAGTGTCGGTAGGAAAATAAGTTATGGGCATGGCTCCTCTGGATGCCAACACTCGCCCATTGACCTTACAAACAACACTTCTGATGATGTAACTGAGACCGACTCTTCCTACTGTCAGTATTTACCTCGCTTCAATCACGGTCTGCCCTCTGATGAGGAAGTGATATATGTGGTGCCATTAGCTGTTAAAACCCCAAGCAGACGGACTAGAACCGTATTGGGCAAGGACAAGAAAGAAGAGGAAGTTGAGGGTCTACCGTATTGGGCAACAACTAGAAGCGAGCGTGTATACTGGGGTCTGAGTGTTGGTAAGGGCAGGGTGGTGGGTAAATAAGAAGTTGTTGTGGTGCCTTCGTGGCAATTTGGTTGCCTGGTTTTTTTGCGTGGATAGCAACAAGGTGATTTTGATGACAGTTTGTGTTCCCTTTTCTTTTAGCTTTCCCCAGTTCGTGCACCACTATGTTTTGCAGATTCAACGTGTGGGAAGTTTTGAAATGAAAGTCAAATGCAATGGAGATTTTTTTCAAATGAAAATTTGTGGTGAAATTACATTTGAGCCTGAAGCTTGTTGCTCCCTTGTCATATAAAAGGGAATTCAAGGCTCATTTGTAGGGAGAGAACTGATGAAAGCTCTAGCTAGGTTTTGAGTTGAATAAATGGGTAGAAAGATATATGTCCTCTGATAAGGAAGTGATATATGTGGTGCCATTGGCTATTAAAACCCCAAGTGGACGTAATAGAATAGATAGCCTGTTTTGAGTTTTGGATGAATATATGCAAATTATCTTAAATTGTATGCAGATATGACTTATAAGTATGAATAAACATATAATTCTAATATATTTTCTCTCCTTATGTGGATTTGAGTGAATTTTGAATGAAATGTTAATGATGTTGTCATTCTTTTTTTGCGAATTTGTTCAATTCATGTGTGTCTATGTTTTTGCTTTGATTCAAGAAAATCAATTAAATGCTTAAACGAGTCATAAGTTTACAATTATTTACAAAGGATTTGATATAGTAATATACTCTAGAATCGAGCTCCATAATGCAAGGTATTATATGAGTAGTCCATTCTATTAAATTTTGGGTCATTTATACAATTCAGAATGGGTAACCAAATACGAATCGACGTAAGAATAAAAGAAATAATATGTAAATGGGTCACTCACTCACTCCTCTATCTCTTCCTTTAACCCTAAACCCTTAACTCTTAAACTCTAAACCCTTAATATTAGGTGTGTATTAAAACATTATAAAAGTATAAATTTTTGGAGTTCTATTAGGAATTGAATGATAAATGATGATGAATGGGAAAATCTAAGGAACTTTAATATTT
>VDFB02053446.1:0-53892 GCA_007258455.2 Sequoia sempervirens | reverse complement strand
TCAGATTGATGGTTTATGGTATAGGGTTAAGCGATTAAGGTTGAGGATAGAGGGTAGATCCTTCCTTTAATCATTCACTCTTCAAAAGTTACAAATATTAATTTGAAGAGTTACAAATATTCATTACAAGGTTGGGATAAACCTAAATTATTATATTATTAAAATTTCATACCCAAATCTAGAAAACTATAAACCGGGTATGTGCAGGATCATGATGGCCAAAAAGTGGCAATATGATGGGTATGTGTAGGGTATGTGGCTGACAACTCTTTTTTTTACCCAAAATTGATGAAACGAAAAGGGTTTTTAAAGGAGATTCTCAACTTTCTACCAATATCAATTATTCTTTACTTTGAATGTAATAAATAATTATTATTCATTTTCTATTTGAATGACGACTAAAGTCTTGATTGATAGGGTGATTGAAAAACATCTATAGCTTTCAAACGGTATCACATTTTTTGAATCTGAAGCATGCGTCACATTCTATGCTTTGCATACTATAGGACAAAAAAAATCATGAAGTTTTTGACCAGAAGAGTTAAGGTGAACCGGTTATACCGCGATTTTTTTATATTTTTTAAAAGTTGTAATAAAAAATTATAATTAGTATTACTTGGAAAAAATTATAAAAATATGCATCACCTTCGAACATGTGAGTCCTCTATTTATATCCTAAAAAAATCTTATAAAATATTATTATTTTATTGTGGTTGATTAGAGATTGAACCACCTACTTCTTCCCATTTTCTCTAAAATTTAAGTATTCTTTGCATTGAAATTTCCAAATTTTCACTAAATAGATTTAAAAAAAAAAAAACCTAGTATTTTAGAAACTACATTCAATTTCATACAAATTCTATTCTTACATATTTTTGAAATAATATAGATAACTTATTCAAATTTTTACATCAAGTTGCCTAACTCTAATTTTTCTGAATTTTTATTGCCACTTAATGGCCTATTTTTTTATGATCCTGCACATACCCAACCCTGGAGTTCAACTACATAATTTTTATCTCTATTATGCCCCCCTATTCTTTTCTCCCTCCATCGTTCTCAATTATACATTTCAAGCTCAAATAACCCATGGAAATTATGCCTCACAAGAGAGTCATCAAACATCATTAAGACCTAAAAAAATTCCACTAACACAATGCACAAATCATGCATACCTATTGGGCATCATTTCCCTAAAAAATTTTATCAAAAATTACATTATAAGATGAGCCTAAGTGTACCATGGGAGCATGGGGAATTGTCCCATTGTCCATTTTTTTTTGTATTAATGGCATAATAAGGCATGATATGTCACCCAAGAAAGAACTTGCAAAAAATATTAGAATAGGCATCAAACATTATTCACTACATTAATTACATTATAGCTTGGAAACACATGCAAATCAATTCCTTTATAGTGAACAATAGTTTTAAAGGTGGGAAAAGTTTTATGGAGTGGTTGCAAGTTGCATTGGATCATTCATGGTGAATTGAGACGGGAGAGGAGAAAGGTGAAATAAAATGTGAAAAAGGTGGTAGTTTCAAAGTTTAGGCGTTGAGGGTGACTTGTGTCTCACATCATTATTGAATAGTTAGAGATTGGGAGACATGAATGAGAAAAAAATCATCCAATAAGGTATGCAAAGAAAGGGAAGTCTAAGCCCACAATCCTAAAGGGGTAGAAAATATTTGGAGTATTAGGGATCAAGGTTTGGGAATACCTCATGATATGTATATGGGGAGGGGGAAGGCTAAAAGTCTGACTTTGACAAAGGTAACCTAGTGCAAATGGTCAAGTGTCAAGGAATTGAGGGTTAGAAGGAAAGCATGTCAAGAAGAGGAAACCTGACAACTTGACAAAGGAAAGGGACAAGAACAATGAATGAGAAGATGATAAGTGGGGATGGATAAGTTTGATAGCCCAACAAAGATGAAGGGAAAATCGAATTTGAGCAAAATGACATGCTTGGAAGGGGAATTTTGAAAGTCTACAAGCTTGTAAACACTTACAATATTTAGAGCACAACCTCCACACTCAAAAAATTTTTGGTGCCTTAAAACATCCAACAATATCATAAGCACATGGGGATGGTAAAGAACAACTTTTATGCAAACCTTGACCAAGGGAGTCTTGTTTAGAACTATCTTAGATTGGTTATCTATGATGTGTTAAACAAGGCCAAAATATATAAGAGGGTAACGACCTAGGAAAAAAGGACAATCAAAATGGGTTGCCAATAGGATCAAACGAATAGATTTTGAATGTTGAAATTGATTACACCATAACATGGCAGGGCTCAATCAAAGGAATAGGATTGCACTTGCAGTATAGTCCTACCTAGTGTTTCATTTGGACCATTGAGAAAGAATTGTGGTTAATTGGTGGGTTAAAAGTAAGGGATTGATTCAAGTGCTAAACATTTGAATTAAAAACTATAAACATATATTTATGATATCAATACAAAAAAATATAAAACAAAAAAATAAAAATGTAGAATAGATACTTTTATTCCTTACAATTTATTTTCTTAAAATACATTCATGTTTAATAAATCATACCTTCAATATAATAAATATCAAATAAACTATTTATATTTTATAAATATAAAGTAATTTAAAATTACATCATTAATAATTACATGTTAATATTAATCATATAAATCCATCTTATTTATTTAAATAATTTTGTTGAAAAAATATTAACCCATATATTATAAGACATCTCTTTAATAATTTGTAGAAAATGGCTAAAATATCATTTTACCTATTTATAAGAGAAGGCAAAACTAACCCATCAAAACTGTGATGGCCGCCATGTTTTGGAGTCGGCGTTATAATTTGTTTCAATAATCCATTCTGTTACCTTCTCTTAAATGGAAAGTTTACGTTGTTTAGTTACAAATTGAAAGTATCTGCAAGCAGCTGGTGCCCTTTGACCCATCGGTGGATGTTATTCCTAACCGTTGTAACGTCCCGGGTTTGACTTGGGCCGGCTGAAAAAAGAAATGATGAAAAAAATAGGCGGTACTACATAGTACTCCGTTTTTCAATTTTCCAGCTTGGCGTGCTTAGTTGGAGTTTTTTATTTCATTTGTTTTAAGGCTATTTTGATTCCAAGTTTTTATTTCATTTGTTTTAAGGTTATTTTGATTCCAAGTTTAACCTTCCGAAGATTGGAAATGGTTCCATTTCACGACTAAACCCCATCAAAAGGTTTGAGTGGTTCTCTCCTCGCTTGTTAGGAAAATTAAATATGAGATGATTTATTAATTCATTTTCACAAGTTCGAGTAATAGGTTTTAGGTTGTCTTGAATACTATTTTAAAATCTAATGTTACCCATTTTGTCTAGTATATTTTCTACAAGACTTGTAGGCTTGTCTATGAAAAAACACGTATTTCACTTAGGAGTTTCAAGCCCTAAGGGCCAAGAGTTCCTTCTATGGATAGATGGGGATCATCAAGTGTTTCTTAATCGTCCTTTAGCTATTATTTTGTGGTTAACCAAGAATGGTGTGAACTCAATTTGAAGTAAGAATGATATAAAAGAGAACAATTTCCTCCTTTCAATCAATTTTTGATTTAAGATAACACACTCCATAATTTATTGTAGTATGGCATTAGGATATTTTAAAACAACTCCATATTTTGCATATTGGTTTTGTTGTAAATGATAATTAAATAAAATTATTTTAATACATACATTGAAATGACATTCATGACCAACCATAATTTATTTGATGTGTTGAAGTGATATATCCCCTAATGTAGAGTAGCCTATGGTATCCATTATTAGGTATTACATCATTAGATAATGTTATGGATACAAACAAATATACAATTGATTGCTCATCAATAACCTCAACACATTTCTTATAAGATTGTGAAAGTGTGTGCTGAAAGCATAGTAGCGAGTCCCACTTCTAGGTCAAAATTTTTAAAAGGCCAAAAATCACATCCAAAATTGTTGGGGTTAGATTGATATTTGACCAAAATGAGAAACATGGCCAAAAATCACCTAAAATCTTTTGGGTTCAATTGAAAGGGGGTTCAATAAAACCTAGTAAAAGCACATGTGGTGTGGTATGGCACTACATGCTTTCTTCAATCTATTTTTTATAAGGGGATCTCACCAAACATACCCCTAAATAAAACCTACATATGTGACACCCATATGATAATATTTTCTTCTCATATCCACATGTTGCAATTTTAAAGGTCAAAATAGTCAATGCCATCATCTAGCTCGACAAAAAATTCATGTGTGCATAGTCCTTAGAACTAACTTTCTAAAAAGTATAATATATATTTTTTCAATGTTCTATTTTTTATATCTTATAAGCAAGATAGTTCTACGACAAAAAAATAAAGACCTATATTCAAGATATTAGGAAAAATAACAAACTAGGTCAAGAAGATTCAAAAAAGTATATTGAACTCCACATCAATGCCCTTATTTCAACATAAGCAATCATTTTTTGATAAATAAGAAAAATAAACATGTTTTTTATTATAGAACGGACCCCAAAACTCTTTACAAAATAAAACATTACTTTAGCAAATAACCAAAAACAAAGCAAACAACCAAAAAGAAGCCAAAAACCAACAAAACAATGACCATAAAGAGGCACATAAAATAACACGCAACTAGAGATTCTTCAGGATGTTCACCGCTTCCAAGTCATTGTCAATAATCCTTTGATGAAATTTCATAACTTCCACAACCTCTTCAGCAGGAATTCCAATATTAGAATTCAACTTGGTTTTGTTATGGGTTCTAGATGAAGGACTTGTCTCACTTGCCACTTTTTGTTGGGCTCCAACACCAACCATAACATCTTTCATACCAGAGTCATCCCCTAACCACTTCCTGGCTTTCTTGTTCAACAAACACAAACCTTCAACTTCATTACAGATAGCATGCTTGCTCACCTCAAGAACCTTCTCCAATTTTTTATTGGAACGATCCAAATTTTCTTCAAGAACAATAATTCTAGGCTCATAGGAATTTTTCATATTAATCATCTCATCAGCAATCATTTTAAGAGTTTCAAGAAGTTGATTAACCTCAAGCTAGACCTTACTAACTTGATCCTGAACATTAGGGACCCTAGAGGAAGAAGGCTCATCAAAGTTGGGTATGTGCAGGATCATCATGGAAAAAATAGGCCCTTAAGTGGCAAAAAAATTAGAAAAATTAGAGTTAGGAAACTTGACATAAAAATTTGAATAAGTTATCTATATTATTTCAAAAATATGTAAGAATGGAATCTGTAGCAAATTGAATGTAGTTTCTAAACTACAGTTTGTTTAAAAACAAAAAATCTATTTGGTGAAAATTTGAAATTTCAATCTCGTTGGTATACCGAGGGGGAAAAACATAGAAGTAGGTGTCTCTGCTCGACCATAACCACAATAAAATTATAATATTTTAGATTAGCATTAGAGGGACTCATGCCCTAATGTGATGCATATTTTTGTATTTTTTTCCAAATAAATAATTAATTATGAGATATTTTATTAAATCTTTTTAAAATATATAAAAACTTTCGTGCGATCGACCCAATAGCCACCTTAGCGGGTCAAAACTTCATAAAGAGAAATTCATTTTTTCTTTTTTAATCCTATAGTATGTGAAGCATAGAATGTGACACATGTTTTGAATTCAAAAAATGTGATACCATTTGAAATTTATAGATGTTTTTCAATTAGCCTATCAATCAGGACTTTAGTCATAATTTGAATAGAAAATGAATAATAATTACTTATTAAATTCAAAATAAGGCATAATTTATATCAGTGGAAAGCTGAGAATCTCCTTTAAAAATCCTTTTTGTTTCATCAATTTTGGGTAAAAAAATAGTTGTTAGCCACATACCCATCATATTGCCACTTTTTGGCCTATCATGATCCTGCACATACCTAGTTGTTAGTCATAGCTCTATCCATGACATTGGTAAAATTCATTTCATGGAAGACCCATTTAAAAATCTTGAACAGGGTTAAGGAACCCTCTTTCACCATGCCAACAAAATTAGGCATATCTTCCCTCCTGATGTTGAAACCATACCTATCAGCCGCACACTCCTCTTAGGAGTCACTACTGATAGTGTCCTTTTCCAGGGCCTCCTTCCCTTTCTGACTAGAAACAACATCACCTTTAGCCAAATCCTACTTCATCATTCGATCCTCATCACCCTGTGAATTACCATCAATGAGCGACAAGTCACTCACTTCATGCTCTTGCACCTATTTCCTCTTAGGTTTCTTAGGAAGATTCATCATCTCCAACCCCTCTTTTTTCATCAAATTAGAACCAGGGGAAACCCCATTTGGACCCTAAAACTAGTATCCTTCTTGCTCATTTCTCCCAGAACAACACCCTTTAGCTTCTTACCTCATGTCGCCTTCATAGTTTTAGACTTTTGATTGTCATAGGAAAGGTCTGCCTCCTCCTCACCACCCATGTCATACTCATCAACCCCAGAGGTATTGGGGGTTGCTCTTTTTGCTTCTCTTGCCCTTAGAAGTGGCCAAAGATTTCAAATCAACATCCATGGACACCTCCAACCCAAGAGCATAATTTTCATCATTAGACTCGTCCTCTGACCTCGTAACATACTCAAAATATTTCTTCTTTTTCCCAACATTAGAAATTTTGGGTTTATCATGGATAATAAAAGACTTAACATACTCAAAAATCAATAGTATCAAACCTTCATGAAGAATAGGGTTCCTGGGGTTGCATTTGTGATCTCTTATACCATGTTCCAAAGACACCAGTAAATAAAAAGGAAAAGACACATTTTTATGCCTAAAATGATTTAGCAAAACAAAGTGATACCTTGAGAGAACAGAGAAGCGATCGTCGAGGGTGAAATACCTCATAATTTCCTGCACAACATTTCCCCATATAGCCTTGATTGGGGAATGATAATAACCTCCACATTTAGCCAGCTCCAACTTCTGCCTCTCATCATCTTTGAAGAAGATATCCAGGGTCGCACTGGACTCATTTTTGTCTCTATAGACTTTTCTACCATCTATCGACAAGCTAATGATTTCTGCAATGAGATCCTCTGTAATGTTGAACTCCTTTCCACCAATTTCCAAAACATGATTTTGTCATCCTTCAAGAAACCCCTGAGACGTCTTTAAATCATGCCCATGCAATTTCTCCATGTAGGGAGTTGTGTGTGTGTCAAATGTGGAGAGGATTCTAATGTCAACACAAACCTTAATGAGATGGTTTACATTCAAAGTTTGAAGCAAGTAAAACTTACTCTATTCGTAATACAATCAAATCTTTCAAATACGTATCATTGTCCTCTATTTCTAGGGATTTATTAAATTGTTTGGTCCTCAGATTTCTATGGGCACAAAGGTGGCTAAAATGACTACCTAGAAAATGAGATTTGATGCTTAATATGCAACCTAAGATGATTTCTATGTGCAAATGTGTGGTGGAATGATTAATGGTATGATTCTAAATGAAACAAAACAATGGAAAGGATAATGGATGCAAAGATAAATGAAGGATGATGTTGATGATAGATGAAGAAATGAAGATGAGCGAGATGATATGAAACTATAGTGAACTATCCATGATTATGCATATGCTCAAATGTAAACATAAAACAAACTAACCTAAAATGTAACTATGATACAATGGGGATGATAAAATGTAACTATGAAGCAATTAATTAATCTAAGATGGGAATGAAAAGTAACATATGATATGAAAACTAAGTATAAGACTCCATGAAAGCTCCAAGCTCCTATGAAAAACCTACATGGTAACAATATTCAAAGTGTGGATGAAAAATGGCATTATACCACTATTCCAATTTGTATCTCAAAATAGCATTATAACATTACTCAAAAGGTGGATGATAAATGCTAAGGCAAGAGGGTGTGTTTATAGGGTTTCTCAAGCATTTTGTGAGGTGGCACCTATCAATGGTCTAGATTCGAAGGAGAAATGATAGACAGTGGAGATAAAAGGAATTAGGATGTTGTCCCCTTGACCAAGGACAACATGCCATGTGTGTGAAGAGAATCCCTTGACCAATTGGAAGCATGCCAAATGTATGGGATTCCCAAGTGTGTGAAAAAAAGACCCATGTGCTCCAAATTTGTTGGAAGTGTGGGGGAATAAAGCCATGTGCTTTTTCTCATTGGTGGAAGTGTGCGAGGATAATTCTAATTAATAATTAGGCTTATTTATTTTCATGTGACCTTTATGAGGTGGCACACAATTTTTTTAGAAATGTGATCTAATTCTTAATTAGGATTAGGGAAGATTACAAATTTAATCTTTCACTCTTCAAAGGTTACAAGTTGTAGACACCGAAAATATTCCCTAGGTCCATTCTTCATCACTAAACCTAATCCATAATCAACCAAACTCCTTCACCTAAGCCTACGTCCCATCACATAGCCTTAATTAACATAGGACGCATCCCTTTCACCTAAAGTATCATACTTGAATTAAATAATCATATTATTTAATTAACCACCATTTTCCATCTCATCACAATAAACAAATAAATAATTACATATTCCACCTATTTTCCATCTCACCCATGTGGCTAAAATAATTAAATAATATTATTATTTAATTAAGCCATTATTCTCTCAACACTTTTTAAGAGTAATGGAAACCTAAGAACACTTTTCCTTGTGCTCCCATTATCCTCACAACACATTCCAAGAATATTGGGCACTTAGGAACACTTGCGCTTATGGTCACCTTATTCTCCCAACACATCCCAAAGTTAAATCCCTTTTAGGTGCACATGTACCTAATTTCCCTCATCCTCACAACTCACTAAATTTGGTAGGTTAATCCTAGTCATTCACATTCTAATTTCCTTCATCTCCACCCTTCATCCTCTCCTAGATCCTAGGGAATTCCTCTCAACCATTCTTCACCCTTGATCTCACAATCAAATCTTGGCCATCCATTCCCAATTCCCAAAATATATAAACTCAAGCACCCCATGCCTCATTCTCATCCATAATCATTCAAGGTAAGAATATATTGTCAAAATTGGTATCATGAAAGCAAGGATCATACAAAAATCAATCATCCATGGAGCAAAACATTCAACAATGGAGGTATTGGTAACATTTGAATTTAGTTGTTGTTGTTATTAGCTTGTTTAACTTTTATTGTTCAGACCTATCTAGAGGTTTGTGATAGTTTAGATAGGTTTCTTTTGCATTTCATCTATTTCCACTTACATTTCTAAATTATCACTCACACAAATATTCATTATTTTCACTTTATATCCTCGTTCAAATCGCATCTAGAGAACTATACACCCTAGGGTTTAGCTATGTAATTTTTATATATGTTATGACCCCCTATTATATTCACTTTACATCCTCTAATAAATTGCATTGCATGAGAAAGGACACACAAACATCCACTAACACACTACATAGAACACCCATACATAGCAAGTGTTATTTCCCTATAAAACACCTCAAAAATCATGCTACAAGATGTGTTTGAGTGTACCACAAGATCATGATGAATCGCCTCATCAACATGAAATAATTTTATTAATATCACAACAAGTTATGGCATGGAAACTAGCACACTACATAGAAAAACCCTAAATATTAGGTTTTTCTTCCCTACAAAACACCTCAAAAATTATGTTACAATATGTGCTTGAGTGTACCAAAAGAGCATGGGGAATCATACCATTGACAAGCAATTTTTTATCAATATCATAATATGTGTGGTATTAACCAAGAAGTATCCAGCAAAAATGGTTAGAATAGTCATCAAACTACCAATGAATTAATTACATTATAGGTGTATTTTAAATTTTCTTATTGTTGGAAACATATTTGAATTCATGCATTTATATTGAATAATATTTTTATGGTGGGGAAAACCTTTTAGAGTGGTTGCAGGGTCATATTGGATCATTAATGGTGAACTGGGACTTGTAGGGAAGTAGGTGTGAGGAACATTAAAAAAGGTATGATTTCAAAAATTCAGGGGTTGGGAGCATGAATTGTGTCTCATTCCATAATATAGGAGTTATGGATTATGATATATGGATGGAAAGGAACTCATACCATAAGGTATATAGAGAGATGAAAGTCCAAACATCTGATCTTAAAGAGGTAACAAATCTTTGGAGTGTCAAGGATAAGATTTCAAGTGTACCTCATGATAAGTACCTAGGGAGGGGGGGGGGTGTTGAATGTTTGACTCTGATAAACATAACTTAGTACAAATGGTCAAGATTCAAGGAATTAGGGCTCAAAATTAAATCGTGTCAAGAAGAGGAAACCCAAAAATCCAAAAAGTGAAAGGGATAAGTAGGAGAATAGGAAGATGGAATGTGGGAATGGATAAGTACAATAACTTAAAAAATATGAAGGAAAAATTGAACTTGGGTGGAATGACATGCCTAGAAGGTGAACTCAAAAGTTTGAAAACCTACAAAAACTTATAAATTTTAGCATACAAACTGCACACTCAGAATTTTTTGGGAACTTTACAACATCCAATACATAGGAACATGGGGATGGTAGAGAACAACACTTATACAAACCTTGACTAAGGGAGACCCATTTGGAACTATCCTGGATCAATTACCTATGATGGTATAAACAAGACCAAAATGTATAAGGGAGGCATGAATTAGGAAAAAAGGACACAATCAAATGGAGTCCCAACATTGGATCTAGCTGGGGATGCATGTCTCTTGTAGGAACAACAAGAATCTAGATCGTTGAGGTAAAACCAAAATAAGGGGGTAAAAGGAGGATTGAGTCAACAACACAATTTTTCATGATCAATAGAGATCATGATTCTAGACAAAAATAAATGATTATATATATATATATATATATATATATATATATATATATATATATATATATATATATATGACAAGACAACATAAAAACACAATATATATAAGGATAACAACTTGCAACCAATGAGTGGGAGGCTCAAGGAAAATTGAAGGATATCTATGAATACAACTCAAAAATAAAATTGTGCATGTCTCACCCTACAAAGAGGATCCATGGAACATGGCCATGGATAAATTAACACAACCATTTCCCTCTATCAAAGAAAATATTGCTAAATTAGATGAGCTCTCCCTCAAGCCACAATTGTATCCAACACCTAGATGCAACATATCATGTTTCATGCATGGATGCATATTTTAAATGTTAATTCTTTGATCATCATGTTAAAGGTGAATATAAAAATGATCAGAACATGGAAGCCAAAAAAATTAGGAGCCATCTTCATGCTCAACCATATGATAACAATGATTTTCAAGCTCATTGGTAGTATGATGTACATCTTGAAATATACACAAATTAGAATGAAAAGAATTATCCTCATAAATACCAAGCTAAATTATGCCAAGTCCAAGTGTGTTCTTAATTTGGGTTGAATCAAGTGAATGCTCTAGTTCATCTAGAGCTAGGAACCCAATTTCGCCACAAATATATTGATAAACTCTGCCATGATTGAATCAAAATACTAATTTTAATATAATTATTCAACTCACATAATTTAAAAATTTAAGGCACTACATGTGAATACTCAAGACCTTCAAATTTCCTCACTCTTTTTTGTCCTTCAACACAATCTATTTCATAAAAGTTTCTAATAAGAAAATGATTAATAATTCATTCTCCCTCTTCCTCCCAATCTATTTCATAAAAGTTTCTAATAAGAAAATGATTAATAATTCATTCTCCCTCTTCCTCCCATAGACCAACAACGTGATACACTTGAGGACATACAACTTCACCATTGGTGGACTCAATTAATGAGCTGAAAAAATATATGCTCAACACAATCCACATTAGCAAAATATAGTTTCTCCAAACCAAGCTCAAGAACTTTTTCATATAAAAATTCATGGCTAAGAGAAATTAAATATCACACACCTCCATATTCATATTTTCCATTTGAAACATGGAATGGGTGAAAATAAACATCCTCGAGATCAAAAAATTAAGGAAGGATATCAAATGAAAAAATAGTACACCTTAGCTTCCTTACTTGCATCCTCAACAACATACATGGCTTACTAGATCAACAATCTCATGTGAAGGGATCAAAGGAACAAGTAATAGGCCAAAAATATTTAGCTTTACATGCACAACCATTGTGCACTCAAATGAGTTATCATTTAAGAAATCACAGTGATCCATGATTACAAAATGTATCACAGGTTGAAACATGAGCATACTCTTTTTAGAAAGATATATCTATGTATAACAACTTTAAGAAATCATTGTTGTCACCTAGAAATGCACCCTATGCAAAGTTTACAAAAACTAAGCTTTCTAGAGCAACATGGGATCATTTCAAGGCTGTGGGTCACCTATTGCTGAAATGAACCTCCGGAGAAGGCCGGCTTCCTTTGGGTATCACCTAAACTAACAATTTTTGTGAGGTAAAGGGATAAGAAGTGCATACAAAAATGAAACTAAACTGAACTATTCCTATGGTGATACACTGAGTTGATAAGAAATCATGAAACAGACACGGGAAGAAGATACACTGGAAAGCAAAAAAGTCAGTGTTTTCACTTACTTAACATAACCCCTTTAAATTCATATGCTATTCTTAACAGGCTTGCTCTACATGCATATCTTAGGAAGGAAAGATAAATCTTCACAGCCTCAGGTATGAATACAGATTTCAGAAAAACACAGTTAAGAACTTGCATAATCTAAATATAGAAATCAGAGTAATACAAACATTAATAGTAGCTTCCCAGGTAAACTCTGTGTTGCATTCCAAATTCTAGTCGAGTTACAAAACATACATTTATTCAAGAAAGGATTGTTAAAAAATCACTAACTCTCCCGAGTGTATATTTGAACTCCCTACAAAAAGGCCAAAAAATGCCTTATATACAAAAGAGTGTCGGCCCCTTAGGGCTTACAAAAATATCAGTTGTTGGGATAGATCTCCCCTTAGATCTTTTGATGAATTTAATGCTGCACCCTGCATGTCCAGTTGCCTATGTCGGTGAAGAAACACCCTGGAGAAGTCCTTAGATCTTTCGCAGCTACCACATTCATTTCTGAGCCTCGTGTCCATCTTTGAATCCTTTGTTGAAGAGCTGCATTGAATGTCCCTGAGCTCGGAACAGATACACATTGCTTTTTATTCGATTGATCTTTCTTTCTGCAGTAGCAATCAATAAAGACGTCAATGGCTCATCTTGGCTCCCTCTAGTTGGCTAAGCATATTCCACGCAGGCTCTGTAGGCGGTCAAAACTCTTTTGAAAAGAATCGCATCTTGGCGAGACACTAAAAGTGTCTCACCGATGTGATTATATCATTCTGCAACTTATCGACATGACTCACATCATTGGCAAGAGTCATAGCGGCTTCATTAGTCACGCCGATAGCTATCCATATCCATCGCTGAGACCACATGATGTCGGTAAGACATCACTCCAACAGTCGGACGCTACATCAATGAAAATCATGTCGAGGAGACCTTTGCCGATGTCTCCAGAAGTCATCCCACTGAGCTCCCTTCCTTCGATCAGCCAGACATCCTTATATCGGCAAGACCTTATGCCGATGTCAAGCTCTTTCGATGAGGTCTTTACTTTCTAGTCAGTGAGACTTCGACTCCTAGCTGGGACATTTCACCAAGCGTCATAAGTTATCCTGAAACCCGTGGTCGCCATGAGTCTTCCCGACTGACGATTGAATGGCCTATCGGCCAGAGAAATCCACGCGATAAGAGGTCATACCGAACCCTTCCTATCACAACGATAGGCTCTCCAACTTTGTTTGGCAAGACAAAAACTAGGTCACAGCGACCTGTTCAAAATGGAAGGTATCAAGTAGCCAGTCGACCAGACAGTGAAGACGTCATACCGACCTGGCTCTAATGGAGGCTTTAGCCTGTGATTATTGAGGCATATTTCCAACAAAGCAGGCCCTCCAACTGAAAACCCCTGTGAAATGTCATCAGATGCATGAACTAATCCTCAATGGAAAAATCCCATTTGGCCCTTATGAACACCTGCAACATAGATGCCTTGCCTGATTGAGCCTGAGGGTGAAAAATAGGTAACAATCACATGATTACAAAATTTATCACATGTTGAAACATGAGCATACTCTTTTTAGAAAGATATATCTATGTATAACAACTTTAAGAAATCACAGTGATCCATGATTACAAAATGTATCACATGTTGAAACATGAGCATACTCTTTTTAGAAAGATATATATCTATGTATGACAACTTTATGCCTTGAGAGAAGAATAAAGAAAGACACATTTATGTACCTCAACTAGCTAGTGCACCAAAATAGAATAAGACCTATAAATCACTTGCATACATAATTCTATAGCAAAAGAGTCAATTTAAGATAATAGAGTCACCACCTCATTAAATGAGGAAATCATTGAGAAAATAGAAACATTGAGGATAAAATTTTGTTATGTCTTCTCACCAATAGAGTCATCAAGTTTATATCAACCCAATTAAGCTTTCTAGTTGAAAACTAATCAACTCACCGAAGATAGTTATTTCTTTAATCATTATGTTATAAACATATTAAAATTAAAAAAATGAAGTTAAATACCTAACAACACCAATTTATTGGTGATATGATTAGTGGGTCCCAAATCTATAAGTTTGGATGATTCTCAAGTGTTAGGGTGTTAAACATGGGAAGAGAATAATAAAAATTATGTTCATGTTCATCAACTAAGGACCAAAGGGGTGTTAAACATGGGAAGAGAATAATAAAAATTATGTTCATGTTGATCAACTAAGGACCAATTACTAAGTTAGGTAATACCTCCTTCACTTTTGGTGTTTACAACGAAGGGGGTGTTAGAAAACCAAGATCACCTACATGCAAAGGGAAACCTGTCACATGCAAAAGACATGCAGAACCAAAGAAGATGTTTTGTAAACCTCAAAGTAAAAATGCATTAAAGACAAGATCACCTACATGCAAAGGGATACCTGTCACATGCAAAAGACATGTAGAACCAAAGAAGATGTTCTGTAAACCTCAAAGTAAAAATGCATTAAAAAGAATCAATTATTACAAAGAGATCAATCCTTATGAAGGAGATCAAGAAACCCTAAAAGGGAAACCCTAAATGAAACCCTAGTGTGCACACTTAATAATTAATCAATTATTAATGTGCCTAAGTTTAGCTTAAGTAACTAAAAGAATAAGTGACTTAATTAATTAATCAATATGATATAATTAATTAAGCATAATAACTTATTATTCTTACACCCCCCCTTAAGATGAACTTAGGAAGAAGCTAAAACAGTAGAAGAAGATGCATGAAAGCAAAGATGGGTCCCAACAACTAGGCCTGATCAGGAACCCATTTACAAATGCAAGAATGAGGTAGAGAAGGAAAAACCCAGTGGGACAAAACCCCCCTACGATGAGATGACATGCTGCAAAGAAACACTAGAAGAAATCTGTAGAGTAACACTGGAATCTGATACTAGCAAGCAAGGAAATATTCTTCTGTTTACTACTGAGACTAGATGAGAGTCACTGATTGACTCAAGGAATCATGATAAAGCAACAACAAACCCGATGCCACGGAACACTTGAAAACTCCAAACGGGAACAACTTTGGAATCTATGAAGCAGCAAGCAATTATTGAATGATGTACTATTGAAAATGAAGTGCAAAGATGCAAGATGCACCCTCCCAACTGCCAAAACATCCAAGTAATCTCCAAACAACCCATCGGGTCAAATCTGGACTAAGCGATCAACCTAGGACAAATATATAAAAAGTGCATGGATAGCAACATAGAGCTCCTTAATACCTTTCCAACGCCGTAAAGATAGCGAAAATCGGAGATTGTGGCAAAAAGTTATGAGCTCAGAAGTCAAAAATAAACATCTGACTTCAAACAGTAAAAAATGTAGATAAATAGTAAAATACTAAAAAATAAACAGCACCACTGAAAAGTTCTCGGAACCAGCTTTCCGACGATATCTCGTTTGCCCGATTTCGATACCGTATGCCCAAGTTATGACCAAAAGAAAAAAAACTGCTCTTTTAGGAAAAATTAGGGCTAGGAGAAGGCAAAGAGGGCCAGCCGTACATATGACGTCATCATGATGTCATGCTGACATCAGCAAAAAGTGAGCCTAAATTTGACGACTATCTGGCCGTATGGGCAAAAAAATGCCCCCCTGCCGAAAAAAAATGTTCGGTTGCCGGAAAACTGCGGATCTATCAGAATATTCTCCCAGCCAGCCATGTTGACTATGGATGCAGACCCCCGGTCCTCCATATGATCGGGGCTGGGGGCTCGGACCGGCTGGGGGCTAGATCTCAGCTCCCGGATCTCCATATGGCCCCGGCTGGCACAGAAGGGCCTGCCAGGGTGGAGCGGATGGCCCCCGGTCGTGGATGTGACTGGGGCGGAGCGAACAGAGCCCACGGGGGTTGGCCCGAAGGCTGAGATCAGCGGAAGATTGGTGGTGTGAAGGGCGGCGGTGGCAGATCGGTGGTGGCCTGGTGGTCGCTAGGCAGAAGAAAACTTTTACACTGCAGGCGCCGGCACAGTTCCCCAAAATGGCCCGTTTCTCTAAAAAAATTTGATTTTTGTGCATCGATCTACATGCTAGGGAGGTCATATGGCCCCTTAGGCAAATTTTTTTTGCCTTCCAGACCAACTTCACCAAAATCAATGAAACGACAGGCGTTCTTAGGGTTTTTGGCTGCTGCGAATGCGATGGCAGTATCCGTTTGAGCCCAAAGAGTCCCAAAAAATCAGCTACCCCCAGATCTTGCAAAAAAGATGCCTGTGGAAACCCTTGCATTAGAAACTCACTGAAAGGCCATATCTTCATATCACGAATAGGCATTTGCAGGTCTGGAGCTCTGATACCATGTTAGAAAACCAAGATCACCTACATGCAAAGGGATACCTGTCACATGCAAAAGACATGTAGAACCAAAGAAGATGTTCTGTAAACCTCAAAGTAAAAATGCATTAAAGAGAATCAATTATTACAAAGAGATCAATCCTTATGAAGGAGATCAAGAAACCCTAAAAGAGAAACCCTAAATGAAACCCTAGTGTGCACACTTAATAATTAATCAATTATTAATGTGCCTAAGTTTAGCTTAAGTAACTAAAGGAATAAGTGACTTAATTAATTAATCAATATGATATAATTAATTAAGCATAATAACTTATTACTCTAACAGGGGGTTTCTCTAAGATGTTAGAATAAATATCACCATGAAATTAAATAACTACCCTTCTATAGACCATACTTGATGCATAGTGCACCCCTATTTTGTTTGTCACTTCATATGCACTATTTTGTTTGTCACTTCATGCCTATATGCTGGCGTGTAATACTTAAGGTTGAGCACCTTATTGAAGAAAATAATCTACCATATGAAAGTATATGACTATTGTATAATAATCCCTTATGTTGTCATACATAGTTAGATGTGGGAGTAAATAAAAATACTTACAACACAAATTAAAATTATATTTAAATTTTGTTTATTTTGGTGTGTTGTGATGGTGGAGAAATAGAACCAATAGTAGATTATTGCATTTATTTAGTTGGGAAAGTCTCCAATTCATAAAATGTAATAACTATAACCATAGGTGATATCTTAATCAATATATAAAAAATACTATTTCTATCAAAATGTACAAGCAAGCTAGGCTATACACATAGAAAAACAATAAATATTTGTAATATATATATATACATATAAAGAGGCAGGATATATATATATTAATTATGTAAAAGAATAATATAAAATTACAAAAGTGAGTCTGATTGCCACTTGAAATTGACAATAAATTTAAAACTTTGATCATACAGTCTCCATCAGAAAATATCTGCCCTAACCATACCAGTATCATTGATTTACATATCATTTCAAAATTCTCAAAACCCATCCCCTAAACATTCCCATATGTTGATCATTCAAACCATAACCCTATATTGAACATTCAAGGCAAAATAGAGATACTACATTCCCTATTATAGAATACCCCAATTGACTAAACAATAGATAAATAATAGCAGTAGATTTAGCAAAATTTCACCAAAATATCCATTTGAATCAATCATTATTCCATATCAATTGGACTGTTTTCTCCTTGCCTTTCCTCTGAGTCAGGAATTTCCAGTACCCGGATTCTCTTCCTCCCAAAAAGATTCTTCATTTGGTCTTCTGAGGCAACATCCACTCCCTTCGCCTTTTTTGATGCCAAATGCACAGAGGCTCTTTTCCTCATTCCTTTCTCTGGTAGCAACTTGCCTCTAGCAGCGACATTTGACTGAGAAGCAACTTGCAGCTTACCCATATTGGGGTTTTGTCAAAGAGCACACAAGCATGGGATTTTAAGAAGAAAATTGTAAAATATTTGTTTTTTATAGCCATTTCCATCCCAGAACATAAACAAATAGCATTCTTCCTCAATGCCTTCAGAAAGATTCGATCATTATTAAACTGGAGACCCATTTTCATTGCTTCATAAATCTCCTGAAAACCTTGGCATTGTTTAATCAATTTATGTGAAAACAGACCTCCTATTAACCCTTTTCCTCTAAAGACATCATATCTCTGAACTGTTGTTAACAACATTTTTCCCTGAAGAAATTGAAACTTGACGTACCTCTGGGTATTGGGCTATACTTTCCAATTCCTTAAAAGACTAAATAATATCCAATAAATTTGAGAAGAATATAGACAACGCCTAAGATGGAAGCAACACTCAGCATGTGGAAGGGTTGATTGCCTCCATGCCAATTACAGTTCAAATACTCTTTGCAACCCTGGGACATTCCATACTGAAGATTATTGCAAGATCCTCCTTTGTCAAAACATCTTCAAAAGGCTTCTCCCAACTCTGCACCTACATAGAAAAATGGAGGTTCCAAGGATGGAACGCCATTTACCACACACTCAGGCTTTTAACTAAGTAGCTCCACCACCTCCCAAAACTACCACGAGTCCTCCTTACACAGATCGTTAATAGATACACCTCCACTTGCTCTATTTTACGGGCTACATCAATTCTTACCAACATGCATAGCAAGGGCATCAGACTTGATTAGCAAGTGTGTTTAAGAGGAAACCAACCATCACTTGGCATGCATATCAATAATACATATTGAAATGATGGTAAGTTAAGGTAGCTAAACCTAACGGGAGAATTCCGCACATTTTCCAATTCACATCCCTTCAATTAAATCTAGATAACTATAAACCCCAGAGTTCAACTACATAAATTTTATCTCTACTATGTTCCTGTATTATTTTCTCTTTCCATCCCTCTCAATTATACATTTCAAGCTCAAATACCCCATGCAAATTATGCCTCTTAGGAGAGTCATCAAACATCATTTAAGAGCTAAAAAAATTCCACTAGCACAATGCACAAAGAATCCATACCTATCGGGCATCATTTCCCTAAAAAAAATTCATCAAAAATTGCATTATAAGATGTGCCTAAGAGTACCATGGGAGCATGGGGAATTGTCCCATTGTCAACATTTTTTTGTATTAATGTCATAATAAGGCATGATATGTCACACAAGAAAGAACCTACAAAAATTGTAAGAATAGCCATCAAACTTTATTCACTACATTAATTATATTATAGGTTGGAAACACATGTCATGAATGCCAAATTTATAGTGAACAATAGTTTCAAGGTGGGAAAAGATTTTTGGAGTAGTTGCAAGTCACATTGGATCATTCATGGTGAATTGAGATGGGAGAGGAGAAAGGTGAGAGAAATCGTGAAAAAGGTGGCAATTTCAAAGTTTAGGCATTGAGGGTGACTTGTGTCTCAAATCATCTTCGAATAGTTAGAGATTGAGAGACATGAATGACCAAAAAGTCATCCCATAAGGTATGCAGAGAAAGGGAAGTCCAAGCACACAATCCTAAAGGGGTAGAAAATATTTGGAGTATTAGGGGTCAAGGTTTGGGCACCTCGTGATATGTATATAGGGAGGCGAAAGGTTGAAATTTTGACTTTAACAAAGGTAACCTAGTGCACATGTTCAAGTGTCAGGGAAAGCATCTCGAGAAGATGAAACCTAATAACTTGACAAAGGAAAGGGATAGGTGCAATGAGTGAGAAGATGACAAGTGGGGATGGATAAGTTTCATAACCCAACAAAGATGAAGCGGAAATCAAATTTGAGCAAAATGGCATGCTTGGAAGGGCAATTTTGAAAGTCTAAAGACCTATAGACACTTACAATATTTAGAGTACAACCTCTAGACTCAAACATTTTTGGTACCTTAAAACATCCAACAATATTATAAGCACATGGGGATGGTAAAGAACAACTTTTATGCAAACCTTGACCAAGGGAGACTTGTTTGGAACTATCTTAGATTGGTTATCTATGATGTGTTAAACAAGGACAAAATATATAAGAGGGGCATGACTAAGGAAAAAAAGGACAATCAAAATGGGTTGCCAATAGGATCAAAGGATGAGATTTTGAATGTTGAAATTGATTACACCATAACATGGCAAGGCTCAATCAAAGGAATAGGATTGCACTTGGAGTATAGTCCTAAGTAGTGTTTCATTTGGACCATTGAGAGAGAATGGTGGTTAATTGGTGGGTTAAAAGTAAGGGATTGATTCAAGTGCTAAACATTTGAATTGAAAATTATGAACATAAATTTATGATATCAATACAAAAGAATTTAAAACAAAAATATAAAAATGTAGAATATATACTTTTATTCCTTACAATTTATTATCTTATAATACATTCATGTTCAATAAATCATACCTTCAATACAATAAATATCAAATAAACTATTTATATTTTATAAATATAAAGTAATTTAAAATTACATCATTAATAATTACACGTTATTATTAATCATATAAATCCATCTTATTTATTTAAATAATTTTGCTGAAAAATTATTAACCCATATATTATAAGACATCTCTTTAATAATTTGTAGAAAATGGCTAAACTAGCAATGGCACCTTAGTGTGCAATGGGTACGCCGAAGAGTTTGTGGATAGTGAATTAGGGAGAGTATTTTGTTTTGTCCATGATGAACAAATTTAGTATTTAAAAATTGAATTAAAGTAATAATAATGAAAAATTTATTCTTAATAAATGAAAACTAAGTTTTTTATTTTTACATCCTTCTAAATGAAAATAAAATACTTTTTAACTATTTATTCTAAGTGTAAACTAAATTATAAATAAACTAAATTATAAAATAAAATAAACTAAATTATATTTAATACTTTTTAACTATTTATTTTAAATATATAAATAATTAGTTTGAAAAAAAACCTTTTTTATTTTAACTATTTATTTTAAATTTAAGGAATATATAAATAATTATTTAAAAATTATTAAAAAACTATTTTTTTTAAAAACAATAAACATCCTATTATTTTAACCTATTTCTAATTTTTAATTTTAACCTATTTCTAATTTTTAAGTCATGACTTTGGGTTTAGGTTTTATAATTATTAGGAAGGTAAAATCTCCATCATATTGAACACAATTGGCAAATATTATTCCTAGAGGAGTTAATACTTAAAACGTGGACACTACATATTTTCTTGGGTGCCACGTATCTCCAACCGCCCATTCCCTCCACTGTAGTCATTGGCAGATGTTTTTCTCCTCTTGTCCAGGTAGTTGTTGTTGTCTCTGCTCCCAAGAATAGAAGTGACGCATATTTTTATTAAGTCCTATGTTTATTTAGCATTCTTTTTTGGTGATTATTCTTTTCTAATATTTTTTTCTGAGCTGCATCTGATTTTGGTGGGCTGGTGGACTGGATTTTTCTCTGCAGACTTGTTTTATGATTTGAGGAGATTTGTTTGTTCTGTCTAGATTATCAGTTTAGCTTCCTTTTGTTCAAACCCTGTTGTAACTACAAAAGCGTGAGAAACAGTGCGTTTTTTTGGTCTGCAAAAGCGTGCATTCAATGGGGGTTATATTGGAGCATTGTTGATGAATGAGGAAATTTGTGCAGAATATTGAGGTCAAGCTATTACATAACTTGCTGAGAAGGATGCGTTTACTTTCCTAATTTTGAATTTTGTCAGAAAAACAATTAAATGTTATTATTTCTTTAATTTGTTTCTAATAAGAATGTTTCCTAGTATAGTATTTAGTATGTTTTATGTTTCAATCCTTATAATTGTTCGCTAATATATAGCAACAATTTCCTCCTAAAAATTAGCTTGTCATTATGAAATTTATGTTTATAGTATGTTTTGCACATTATATGTTTACCTCTTTTCGTTTTGTGCAAGGAACCAAAAAAAATTGACCCTAAAACGAAAGGGACAGTACTCAAAGAATGGGTATATAAAATTCATATATGTCTTTGTAGAGCAAAAGTATATTTGCTTTTTTGCGAAAGAGTCATTAGGTAACTGAACTTGGAGGAGTGGAAGCCAACAGTGGAGGGCAAAGCAGCAAAAGATAGCTAGTAAATCCCATAGATTGTTTGAAGTTCACATACATAAGAGTTAAAGAAAACGAACAACATCACAAGTGGCTGCAATCTCCTCAATAGTGTTACTCGCGAAAAATGAAACAATCTATTGAGTAATGCGTCAGTTTGTTGAAGACTGGGTATAACAACCAACCTAGGTGATAAAGGAAATAATGGTACTTTAACCTATATAGTATGTGTGCTGTGTTGTTCAAAAACTGACCCCAGATGACAAACTTCTCTGCAAATCACTGGACCATCAAATATAAATTCAACAAAAGGAAGAATGGCTTAAAAACTTGTATATTGATTTTTCCGTAATTGTATCAGCATCTGTTGCAGCCATTGCTGTTGCTAGCTCCCCTGTTAGAAAGCAGAAATGACCAAGTTGTTTGGACTAAGTCTAGCAAAAAGCGAAAAAATCAACAACAAATTGATTCTAGGAAAAATACCTTCGTGATGGGCTAACTTATGCAAAGCCGTTGGAGCAATCATGATTGGTGCAGAGATCTTGAATCCTAATATACTGTTTGACAAATCTACATGACTTACATCTACCAAAACTCTTGGACGAAGCTAATCAGTATTGAGCAATTCTTCTGATTTCAACGGCGGTCACCTGTGCAATAAAAATCTCATGACAAAGGTAAGTATGGAGGAAATATAGGATTGTGGCGGTGAATGTATTAGGTGAGATTGAAGGAATCATTAAATACTATGCGAAGTTTTGCAATAACTCTTTTTCTTCTCCGGCATACACTGTAAGATATCTCTGTGCATGTCTGACAGGTGAAAAGGGCGACATGTCAAATTTGTCCTCCAATTTGGCGAGCTGCAGGCTAAAAATATGGTTTCGGCGAGGGTTTTAGAGTATGTTTATTAAAAAGGATCAACGGTTGTCATTGAGGGAACTGTCAACCATGCCGTCTCCCTCCATCTGAACCCTTAAGGAGAAAATGAGCTTCAAAAGCTCATATAGGACACACCTTGGGCGTAAAATATCATTTTACCTAAGAGAAGGCAAAGCTAACCCATCAAAACTGTGATGGCCGCCATGTTTTTGGAGTTGTCGTTATGATTTGTGTTAATAATCCATTCTGTTACCTTCTCTTAAATGGAAAATTTACACTATTTACTTATAAAGTTGAAAGTGTTTGTTATCAGCTGGTGCTCTACGACGCATCGGTGGATGTTATTTCTAACCGTTGAAACGTCTCGGGTTCGACTTGGGCCGGCTGAAAAAGAAAAATGCTGAAGAAAACAAAGGCGGTACTATTTAGTACTCCGTTTTTTCATTTTCCAGCTTGGCGTGCTCGTTGGAGGTTTTTATTTCATTTGTTTTAAGGCTATTTTGATTCCAAGTTTAACTCTGAAGATTGGAAATGGTTCCATTTCACAACTACACCCCATCAAAAGGCTTGAGTGGTTATCTCCTCGTTTGTTAGGAAAATTAAATATAAGATGATTTATTAATTCATCTTCACGAGTAAGAGGTTTTAGGTTGTGCTCGTTGGAGGTTTTTATTTCATTTGTTTTAAGGCTATTTTGATTCCAAGTTTAACTCTGAAGATTGGAAATGGTTCCATTTCACAACTACACCCCATCAAAAGGCTTGAGTGGTTATCTCCTCGTTTGTTAGGAAAATTAAATATAAGATGATTTATTAATTCATCTTCACGAGTAAGAGGTTTTAGGTTGTGCTCGTTGGAGGTTTTTATTTCATTTGTTTTAAGGCTATTTTGATTCCAAGTTTAACTCTGAAGATTGGAAATGGTTCCATTTCACAACTACACCCCATCAAAAGGCTTGAGTGGTTATCTCCTCGTTTGTTAGGAAAATTAAATATAAGATGATTTATTCATTCATCTTCACGAGTAAGAGGTTTTAGGTTGTCTAGCATAGTATTTTAAAATCTAATGTTACCCATTTTGTCTTGTATATTTTCTACAAGTTTTGTAGGCTTTTATATGAAAAAGCATGTAGTCCACTTAGGAGTTTCAAGCCCTAAGGACCAAGAGTTCTTTCTATGGATAGATGGGGATCATAAATGTTTCTTAAACACCTTTTAGATATTATTCTATGGTTAACCAAGAATGGTGTGAACTCAATTTGAAGTAAGAATGATATAAAAGAGAACAATTTCCTCCTTTCAATCAATTGTTGATTTAGGATAACATGATTCATTATGTCTTGTACGATGGCATTAGAATATTTTAAAACAACTTAAATTTTGCATATTGATCTTGTTGTAAATCATAATTAAATAAAAATATTTTAATACATACATTGAAGTGGCATTCATGATCGACCATACTTTATTTGATGTGTTGACATGATATATCCCCTAATGTAGTGTAGCCTATGATATCCATTATTAGGTACTACATCATGAGAAAATGTTATGGTTACAAACAAATATACAATAGATTGCTCATCAATAACGCCAACACATTTCTTATAAGATTATGATAGTGTGAGCTGAAAGCATATAAGTGAGCCCCACTTCTAGGTCAAAATTTTAAAAAGGCCAAAAGTCACATCCAAAATTGTTGGGGTTAGATTGAAGTTTGACCAAAATGAGAAACATGGCCAAAAATCACCTAAAATCTTTTGTGTTCAATTGAAAGCGGGTTCAATTAAACCTAGTAAAAGCACATGTGGTGTGGTATGGCACCGTATGGTTGGTTCAATCTATTTTTTATAAGGGGCTTTCACCAAACATACCCCTAAATCAAACCTACTTATGTGATACCCATATGATAATCATTTCTTCTCATATCCACATGTTGCAATTTTAAAGCTCAAAATAGTCAATGCCATCACCTAGAGACAAAAATTTCATGTGTGCATAGTCCTTAGAATTAGCTTTCTAAAAAGTATAATATATATTTTTTCAATGTTCTATTTTTTATATCTTATAAGCAAGACAGTTCTACTACAAAAAAATAAAAACCTATATTCAAGATATTAGGAAAAATAACAAACTAGGTCAAGAAGATTCAAAAAAGTATATTGAACTCCAATGCCCTTATTGCAACATAAGCAATCATTTTTTGATAAATAAGAAAAAATAAACATGTTTTTGATTATAGGAAAAATAGGTTTTGAAGGGACCCCGAAACCCTTTACAAAATAAAACGTTGCTTTAGCAAATAACCAAAAATAGAGCACATAGCCAAAAAGAAGCCACAAACCAACAAAACAACAGCCAAAAAGAGGCACAAAAAATAACATACAACTAGAGATTCTTTAGAATATTCGCTGCTTCCAAGTCATTGTCAATAATCCATTGATGAACTTTCATAACTTCCACAACCTCTTCAGTAGGAATTCCAATATTAGCATTCAACTTGGTTTTGTTACAGGTTCTAGTTGAAGGACCTGTCTCACTCACCACTTTCTGTCGGGCTCCAACACTAGCCATAACATCTTTCATACCAAAGTCATCCCCCAACCACTTCCTGGATTTCTTGTTCAAGAAACACAAACCTTCAGCTTCATTACACATAGCATACTTGCTCACCTCAAGAAACTTCTCCAATTTTTGATTGGCACGATCCAACTTTTCTTCGAGAACAATAATTCTAAGCTCATAGGAATTTTTCATAGTAACCATCTCATCAACAATCATTTTAAGAGTTTCAAGAAGTTGATTAACCTCAAGCTAGACCTTACCAACTTGATCTTGAACATTAGGGACCCTAGAGGAAGAAGGCTCATCAGAGTTGTTAGTCATAGATCTAACCCTAACATTGGTAAAATTAATTTCATAGAAGACCCATTTAAAAATATTGAACAGGGTTAAGGAACCCTCTTTCATCAAGCCAACAAAATTAGGCATAGCTTCCCTCCTAATGTTGAAACCATCTGTATCGACCGCACACTCCTCTTAGGAGTCACTACTAATAGTGTCTTTATCCAAGGCCTCCTTCCCTTTCTGACCATAAACAACATCACCTTTAGCCAAATCCTACTCCATCATTTGATCCTCAACACCCTGTGAATTACCATCAATAGGCGACAAGTCACTCACTTCATGCTCTTGCACCTCTTTCCTCTTAGGTTTCTTAGGAAGATTCCTCATCTTTGGCCCCTCTTTTTTCATCAAATTAGAACCAAGGGAAACCCCATTTGGACCCTAAAACCAATATCCTCCTTGCTCATTTTTCCCAGAACAACACCCTTCAGCTTCTTACCTCCCGTCACCTTTATAGTTTTAGACTTCTAATTGTAGCAGGAAAGGTCCACCTCCTCCTCATCACCCATGTCATACTCATCAGCCCTAGAGGTATTGGGGAGTTGCTCTTTTTTCTTCTCTTTCCCTTAGAAGTGGCTAGAGATTTCAAATCAACATCCATGGATGCCTCCAAACTAGGAGCGTAATTTTCATCATTAGACTCGTCCTCTGACCCAATAACATACTCAAAATATTTCTTCTTCCCAACATTAGAAATTTTGGGTTGATCAGGGATAATAAAAGACTTAACATACTAAAAAATCAATAGTATCGAACCTTCATGAAGAACAAGGTTCTTGGGGTTGCGTTTGTGATCTCTTATACCATGTTCCAAAGACACTAGTAAATAAAAAGGAAATGACACCTTCTTTTTGTGCCTAAAATGATTTAGCAAAACAAAGTGATACCTTGAGAGAATAGAGAAGCGACTATCGAGGGTGAAATACCTCATAATTTCCTATGCAACATCTCCCCATATAGCCTTGATTGAGGAACGATAATAACCTCCACATTTAGCCAACTCCAACTTCTACCTCTCATCATCTTTGAAGAAGATATCCAGCACTGCACTGGACTCATTTTTGTCTCTATAGACTTTTCTACCATTTGTCGACAAGCTAGTTATTTCTCCAATGAGATCCTCTATAATGTTGAACTCATTTCCCAATTTGCAAAACACGATTCTACCATCCTTCAAGAAACCCCTAAGACGTCTTCAAATCATGTCCATGCAATTTCTCCATGTAGGGAGTCACTCCCCCTATGTTGCAAGAATGGAAAGAGGAATGAAGTGTTGTCATTGATGTCAATCAGTCAGCTGGTTATCTACTAGTTGTTGATTGATTGTATATGTTGAGGATATTGCACAACATCACAATAGACAATTAGTGCCAACTTTAGTGCTAGATTTTAGCGTATTTGAGTCTGTCATTTTGGAGTCATCTAATGGCGCAAAATTTAGAAAAAATCCATTTCTTCAGTTCATCGTTGGATTTTGCGCTAGATTTAGCATCGTCTTTAGCACCCACTTTAGTGCCAGTTTTTGCACCAGAAATTTGGTGTCGGAAATATCGTCTCCTTTAACATCAGGAATAGCGCCTAAATTGGCGCCCAAGTTGGCTTCTAGTTTTTCTTCCATGTTTGCTCCCATTTTAGCTTCTAGTTTTTCTCCTAGTTTTACTCCTAGTTTTGCTCCCAATTTTTCTTCCAGGTTTTCTTCCAGTTTTGCTTCCACTTTTACTTCCAATGTGATTTTTAGTTTTGCTTCCAGTATTGCTTCCCGTTTTGCTTCCAATTTGGCTTCCATTTCTACTCCCATTTTTGCTTCCATTTATGCTCCCATTTTTTCTTCTAGTTTTGCTCCCAGTTTTGCTTCCAATTTTGCTTCTAATTTTGCTTCCACTTTTGCTTCCAATGTTGCTTATAGTTTTGCTTCCAGTTTTGCTTCTAGTTTTGCTTCCAGTTTTGCTTCCAATTTTCCTTCTAGATTTGCTTCTAGTTTTGCTTCCAAATTTGCTTCTAGTTTTGCTTCCAATTTTCCTTCTAGATTTGCTTCCAGTTTTTCTTCCATTTTTTCTTCTAATTTTGCTTCTAGGTTTGCTTCTGATTTTGCTTCCATATTTTCTTCCAGTTTTGCTTCATGCATTCCTTCCAGTTTTGCTTCCTATTTTGTTTCTAGTTTTGCTTCCAGGTTTGCTTTCAGTTTTGCTTCCAATTGTGCTTCCAGTTTTCCTTCCAAATTTTCTTCCAGTTTGCTTCTGGTTTTGCTTCCAGTTTGCTTCTGATTTTTCTTCCAAATTTGCTCCCAATTTTGCTTCTTGCGTTCCTTCCAGTTTTTCTTACAGTTTTGCTTCTCGTTTTGCTTTCGGTTTTGCTTCTGATTTTTCTTCCAATTTTGCTTCCAATTTTGCTTCTTTTTTGCTTCTAGTTTGGCTTCCATTGTTGCTTCATTTTTTTCTTCTAAAAATGCTTCTTGTTTTGCTTCCTTTTTTGCTTCTAAAAGATGCTTCTTATTTTTCTCCCGATTTTTCTTCCAGTTTTGCTTCTAGGTTTGCTTTTGGTTTTACTACCAATTTTTCTTCCAAGATTGCTTCTAGTTTGTTTATAGTTTGGCTTCCATTGTTTCTTCCTTTTTTGCTTATAAAAATACTTCTTGTTTTGCTTCATTTATTAATTTAATATGTTTTAATTCAATTTAATTAGTGAAATATATGATGCCTCTTAAATAACTCATGATTATAGAGTAAGTAATTTAATTATTTAACTCATATGATTAAAGAACAAGATAATTATTATAACATGATCATCATCTATAACTAAAATAAGTGAGTCAAATATCTATAATTTAATTGAATTTGACAACATCCATCCTGAGCAGTAAATTAAAATCATCATACATAATAAATATCCATCCAAAAATCATTGATCACTTTTAATATATATAAATTGACAATCAATACTGATAAGATCATCATCATATATAACTAAAACAAGTGAAAGTCAAATATGCCATAGATCAATAACATGTGAAAATGATACATGTCCAATAGTCGACATAAGTCAAAATGATACATATACAAATGATATAAGTAAAAATGATAAATTATTTAACTCAAATTGATACAAGTCAAGATGATACATGTCCAAACGATATAAGTGATAATGATAAATGTCAATATGATACAACTCAATAATATGGTACTGTAGGCCATAAAAATGATACATATGATAGTAACCATGAAAAGAGGCATCATAGAGAATATATCAACAATGATCCATGATGTAGTCTATATGATCATGAATGTCACTGGGTACTACCAACAACTTCCTCATCATCATCACCACCATTATGATCATCATCATCATCATAACGATATATCAACAATGATCCATGACGTAGTCTATATGATCATGAATGTCGCTAGGTACTACCAACAACTACCTCATCATCATCATCACCACCATCATGATCATCGTTGTCGTCATCATCATTGTCATCGGCCTCGATGTCTTCTGTATCTACGCCATCATCATCCTCATCCATGTGATCTATAATGACATAACCAATACTTTCTAGATCTATATCATGATGAGGATCATCTTGATCTTTTTGAAGACCCATGTTCTACAAAAAAAAATATTTAAAATGAAAAGTTATTATTTATTTCATGCAATAATTTATTTTTCTATTATATATCTAATATTGAAACATATGAGATGAAACCATAATCATATTACATCATATCAAAGTGCACATAACATAATAGAATTTCAAAAAAATTACAGCTAATATGTGATTCCAATGATGTAAAACATGCAACAATTCTAATAAACGTTAGTAAAGATCATAAAAAAAATTGTTATACAATTTAACTATCAACTGTAAATTCTATTACATAACCTTAAGTTCCAAAACTTTGCAAAAGAATTAGGAGACTGCAAGAAGATTGGTTGTAGGGGGCATTGGTATAGGAGATGGACATGGTTCTTCCAAGCCATCCACTTAGATGGTTTCATACAAAAATGTGGAAGATATCCCTATTTCTAGAGAGCTCATGATTCAGGTTGATAAGAAAAATGATGTTGTTCTGGTACCCATATATGGCATCATGGTTCCATTTCATGTAGCCACCATCAAGAGTGTTACAAGGAAACAAGATGGAGCGAATTCTTATATAAGGATAATTTTCAATGTTTTAGGTACCGGCTTTAATGCCAACTACATGCCAACATTGAAATTCCCTAGCAGTATTTATGTTAAGGAAATTTCCTTTAGATCCAAGGATTCAAAACACATCAACCATGTGGTACAAATGATTAAATACCACAGATGATCTGTAGCAATGAAAGAGTCTGAAAAGCAAGAGAGAGCTACACTGGTGACTTAAGAGAAACTTCAGGTTTCAAAAATCAAGGCAATTAGGCTGGCAGACTTGTGGATCAGGCCAACATTTCGTGGAAGAGAAAGAAAGATGACTAGAACTCTGGAGGCCCACCATAATGGATTTCGATATTCAACCATGAGATCATAAGAGAGAGCTGATATCATGTATCAAAACATTAAGCATGCATTCTTCCAACCAGAAGAGAAGGAGATGATTACTTTGCTTCTTTTTCATTTGCATAACCATATCATGGCGTGGGAACCAAGAAGACCAAGGATGTGGTCCAAAATTTAGGAGGGGAAAGAAGGTCAATCTATGATCTTGATGAAATTAAGGGAGAATGGCAAGAGAGGGATGAGAAAAATAAAATCAATGCAGTGCTTCAAGGATTTTTCAAGCAAGTAAGAGAGCTATGGGATCAACCTCATCTAAAATATTTTGAACTAGAGTTTGATATACTATTTAGAGAGCTTGGTTTTCATGGATTTCCTTTCAAATCCCCTACTTTTATTGTTCCTACGGTAAACTGTTTGGTAGAGTTGATGGAATTATCTTTCTTAGTAATCACTATTAGTGAGATTGAGATTGTTGATTAATTAGGCGTTAATTTCTTGTAGCAATGAAAAAGTATGAAAAGGTAGAGAGAGCTACATTGGTGACTCAGGAGAAACTTCAGCTTTCAAAAACAAAGGCAATTAGGCTAGCAGACTTGTGGATTAGGCCAACATTTGGTGGAAGAGGAAGAAAGATGACTAGAACTCTGGAGGCCTACCATAATGGATTTTGGTATTCAACCCTGAGAGTAGAAGAGAGAGCTGATATCATGTATCAAAACATTAAGCACACATTTTTCCAGCCATAGGAGAAGGAGATGATTACTTTGCTTCTTTTTCATTTGCATAACCTAATCATGGCATGGGAACCAAGAAGGAAAAGGATGTCCAATTTTATGTGGAGGCAATGGATGTGGTCCAAAATTTAGGAGGAGCAAGAAGGTCAATGTATGATCCTGATGAAATTGAGGAAGAACAACAAGAGAGGGTTAGGAAAAATAAAATCAATGTAGAGTTTCAAGGATTTGTCAAGCGAGTAAGAGAGCTATGGGAGCAGCCTCATCTAAAATATTTTGAACTAGAGTTTGATGTACCATTTAGAGGGATTGGTTTTCATGGAGTTCCTTTCAAAGCCTCTGCTTTTATTGTTCCTACGGTAAACTGTTTGGTAGAGTTGGTGGAATTACCTTTCTTAGTAATCACTATTACTGAGATTGAGATTGTTAATCAATTAGGTGCTAATTTGAACCTGTAGCAATGAAAGAGTCTAAAAAGGTAGAGAGAGCTACACTGGTGAACAAAAAAAAAGGTGATTAGGTTGGTAGACTTGTGGATTAGACCAACATTTGGTGGAAGAGGAAGAAAGATAAATGGAACTCTGGAGGCCCACCATAATGGATTTTAGTATTCAACCATGAGAGTAGAAGAGATAGCTGATATCATGTATCAAAACATTAAGCATGCATTATTCCAGCCAGGAGAGAACGAAATGATTACTTTGCTTCATTTTCATTTGCATAACCATATCATGGTGTGGGGACCAAGAAGACCAAGGATGTCCAGTTTTATGTGGAGGTAATGGATGTTGTCCAAACTTTAGGAGGGGAAAGAAGGTCAATGTATGATCCTGATGAAATTGAGGAAGAGCATCAAGAGAGGGACGGGAAAAATAAAATTAATGCAGAGCTTCAAGGATTTGTCAAGCGAGTAAGAGAGTTATGGGATTAACCTCATCTAAAACATTTTTAGCTAGAGTTTGATATACCATTTAGAGAGCTTGGTTTTCATGGAGTTCCTTTCAAAGCCCCTGCTTTTATTATTCCTACGGTAAACTATTTGGTAGAGTTGATGGAATTACCTTTCTTAGTAATCACTATTAGTGAGATTGAGATTGTTAATAAATTAGGCACTAATTTCCTATAGCAATGAAAGAGTTTGAAAAGGAAGAGAGAGCTACATTAGTGACTCAGGAGAAACTTCATCGTTAAAAAAAAAAGGAAATTAGGCTGGCAGACTTGTGGATCAGGCCATCATTTGATGGAAGAGGAAGAAAGATGACTAGATTCTGGAGGCCCACCATAATGGATTTCAGTATTCAACCATGAGAGTAAAAGAGAGAGTTGATATCATGTATCAAAACATTAAGCATGCATTCCTCCAATCAGTAGAGAAGGAGATGATTACTTTGCTTCATTTTCATTTGCATAACCATATCATGGCGTGGGAACCAAGAAGACCAAGGATGTCCAATTTTATGTGGAAGTAATGGTTGTGGTCCAAAATTTAGGAGGGGCAAGAAGGTCAATGTATGATCTTGATGAAATTGAGGAAGAATAGAAAGAGAGGGATAGGAAAATAATATCAATACAGAGTTTCAAGGACTTGTCAAGCTAGTAAGAGAGCTATGGGAGAAGCCTCATCTAAAATATTTTGAACTAGAGTTTGATGTGCCATTTAGAGAGCTTGGTTTTCATGGAGTTCCTTTCAAAGCCTCTACTTTTATTGTTCCTACGGTAAAATGTTTGGTCGAGTTGGTGGAATTACCTTTCTTAGTAATCACTATTAGTGAGATTGAGATTGTTCACCTTGAGAGAGTTGGACTTGGTCAAAAAGAATTTTATACAGCTATTTTTTTCAAATACTTCAAGCAGGATGTACTCTGTATTGACGCCATTCTTCAATCTTCGCTTGATGGCATCAAGGAATGGATGAACTCCATGGATATAAAGTATTATGAAAGCAGAATGAACTTGAACTGGCGGCCAATTTTGAAGACTATTACTGATGATCCAGACAAATTTGTTGAAGATCGTGATTGAGAATTTTTTAATATGGAAGCTAGTGATTCTGATTCTGATAATTCAAAAGAGTCGAATCAAGGATATGAACCCTCTGATGTAGAAGAGGAATCAAAATTAGATGAGGAAGGTTCAAAAGATGAATCTGTTGTGGAGTTAGATGAGGACGAAGAAGAAGAAGAAGATTCTAAAGGGGAGGAAGGTAAAACATGGGATGAATTAGAAGCCAAAACCAGAAATGTAGATAAGGAAAAAGGAGATGAGTCTGACAGTGAAGAGGAAAGGTAGCGATGAAAGGTAAAAGCTACAGGGAAGTCTCGGGCATCTGATAGTAGAGATTCAAGAGGAATACCTGTCAAGAGGCATAAAGTCAAATAAATTGAGTTCATATACATCCTTCTGCTATTTATTTATGCATATAAATGGTTCAACTATTTATGCAAATGATGCATATATGTTAACTTGATCAGTGTTGTTACTTTGGTAGTTTGACTTCTATGACAACCAACCATTAGGCCATTCTGTGCGGGAGCACGTTTGTGTTTTTAGTTAGCTTTTTTGGATATCTCTACTTGGTGTTAAGGACATTCCATTTATCTTTTGAATGTTAAGAATTCTAGTATTACACGCTTCTCTATGTTGATCAGATTAGGTTGTAGGTTTTTTATTGTTGATTTATTTATTTATGGAGTTTTTTAACTTGGAAGACAGGAATTTACTGCCTTTTTTTAATTATATGGACAAATTAAGTGGTTGGTTAGCTATGCCAAGTGATGTAGACTAGAAGGATGTGTTAGATCTATAGGATGCCTATGAAGATGCATCAAAAAATTCTTACATGTTAAAAGAATGGCAGCATCATGAGGAAGGATGGCAAAGATGCATGTGGATCACTTAGTAGAATGGAAACATGAATTCAAGGAAGCACTCCTTGATATACCATGTTTGAAAGAAAAGAAGATAAATCAAATCAACATGGGACTAAGTTACTCAAATGATACAACTCATAACTTAAATTAGGACACTTAAGGGATATTTAAAGATAATGGTCATTAATTAAAAGATGCGATGAAAATAAGGCATGAATATCACCCACTACCCTTTAAGGAAAACAATATTTTTTTCCTCAACATGAAATAGTGGGAAAATTGAGTGGGATCTAGGGCCAATAGAGAAGCACTTTAGAATTCATCCTATTCATCAATAAACAACTCCACACAAGAAATTAAAATTGGAATATTAACACAACAATATCCAACTAAGTTATTGAAAGTTAACTATTGATTCCTCATTCTCCATCCAGATTAAAAAATCGGCCCACTTTTTTCTTTGTAACTTTTCCTTTTCAAATTGCTTTGGATGCTGACCATATTTCTCCTCTTGTCAAAACATGGCACATGGACTAGTTAAACTAATTAATATGCAATCATTTAATTTTTCCTAAGGAATTAAAAAAATATCATTTAACATATTAAATATATTTACAAAATTACAGATCAAGGCATGTAAACCTTTCTAGCCACTGTGATGCATGGCACAATTTTTGAAGCCTAGCCTTGGAGGTCTTGTCTTGAAACATATACTAATTCAATTTAACTATGCACAAATAAAATTTAAAAATCGTTTAATAAATTTGATATAATCTTTTGAGAAAATTCAAATACATGTGTACTCTCCTCACCGGACTTCCTCTGTGCTTCGAAATTATCATATGCTTTTACAAGCTCTTTCCATACTTTCACACTTACATCAATTGGCCTTTTTTTGAGCCTTAGCTTGAGAGGGATTTTTTTTATCTTCTTTTTTTGGTTGCACTGAAATCTCTTGACATTTTGAGACATTTGTAGCTTTACCTTCTTCACAAACCAACCTATGCCAAATTCAGTCTCCATGTCACTGATAACTACTTTTTGTAGGTGTATGGGTATCTTTGAGAATGGAAAATGTAGATGGTCTTTGAACCATTGAAGGCATGATTCCTTCAACCTATTCACAAACCCTTTTCTAGCATTGGTCATTTGGACTTCCCCGAAAACCACATTGTATTATATCTTCTTATTGTAGGTACCGATGCAAGAATGAAAACTTGGCGTGGTGGAAGAAGTCTGTATCCTAGGAGTGGGTGGGATAGTGGAAGCCTCTGCTCCATGTTCTACACTCCTAGAGTTTACTGTTACTGATTTCCTCCTAGATCTTTTGCTCGATCTAGGACTGCTTGGGGAATCAATTGATTCCCTTTGACACGGTTGATTTGGTTGAGGGGCTTCACTAGATTTGTTTTTTATGTATCTGGAAAGCACTTTCCACCGTGCATCATCCAAATTGTTCACTACCTTTGCCCCCAATATGGAATCCAATGCCTCTTTATCTTTGTTAGTCACATGTCCCTGTATATATAATAAATTACTTCTTTTAAATTTAAAAATTAAAAAGTAAAAAGTAAAAAAGAAAGAAACAAGGGAAACATTTACAAATCTATAAATTGACAATGAATTACCTCATTGTGGCCAGAGTCTGGTCCCTTTGTTCTCTTCCCTCTATTGCTTGAAATTTCGAGGCGACCTAGGGAAAATTATTTTCATCTAGTTTGTGGAGGAAACTGAAGTACACACTGTCAGGTATGAAAGTTTTCGTCTAGTTTGTGGTATGAAATTTTTACCTTGAATGACTCTCTTTCTGGATTTAAATTCCTATGAATCAATTGCTTTCGCACCTGTATAGAATATAAATATATATTTGAAAGGATATAAACAAAATGAAACAAATGCATTGTAAAAAATCAACATTTGCGCAACTGTATAGAATGGTAATCTTTGGGGGATAAAAAGAATGTAGAGTGTGGTTTTATTGAGAGTTAACATAGATAGGTCCCATGCTCGAGTCACATCCACTGATTAGAAAGAAAATGAATGTGTGCACACAATCAATTCGAAAGAAAAAGCTCATTGTTCTCTAAAAGAATAAGTGAAAATTAGTAATAGTTAATTTAAGCCTAAAGGTCTCACAAATTTGAGGAAATGATCTATTATTCAGCTGTTGTCTCAAAATCCCTATCTCCTCATATTGTCTCGACCAACCTTTGTTCCCACAGGACCTGGATGCAGTGGGGCGGATGCAGTTTAATGACTTGTCTTGAAAGCACTCAACTAATTTTTTATGGAAGGAAGGTCTGAGAAATCAAACTAGAAACCAAAAGCTTGGGATGGGAATGATAAGTGAACCGAGGCATTGGGGTTTCAAAAATGCATTCACTACTCTCGGATGCCGAGGAAATAATGCAATGTCTACAATTTTACCCTCCTCCTTTGCAACCACATGAGACTTTCAAAATGATTCACGTGTAAACAAAATAATATTCACAACCCTTTCTTCACAATCTCTCCATTTAATCCAAACAAAAATATTTGTGGGAACAAAAAAACAAATTGTAACCTTACCTATGGTGTCGCAAACTAAATTGAATTTCTGATCTACTTGCGTGTAGCCCTCCTTCACACTATTTTTCCCTTTTTCTCCTCTCTTCCTTCACTTGGATTTTTTCTCTTGTCATCTCTTTCTTCTTGACACGGGGTATGTGCAAGATCATGATGGGCTAAAAAGTGGCAATATGATGGGTTTGTGGTTGATGACTATTTTTTAACCCAAAATTGATGAAACGAAAAGGGTTTTTAAAGGAGATTCTCAGCTTTCCACCGATATAAATTATGCTTTACTTTGAATTTAATAAGTAATTATTATTCACTTTCTATTCAAATTATGACTAAAGTCCTAATTGATAAGCTGATTGAAAAACATCTATAGCTTTCAAACGGTATCACATTTTTCAAATCCAAAATATATCATTACATTCTATGCTTCGTATACTATAGGATTTCAAAAAGAAAATGAATTTCATAGTTTTGATTCAAGTTAAGGTGGTCGTATAACGAAGCTTTATATTTAAAAAAATTGTAATAAAAATTCATCATTTACTTGAAAAAATTTCAAAAATATGTATCACATCGAGGCATGAGTCCTCTACTTATATCCAAAATATTGTAAAATAATATTATCATTTTATTGTGGTTAGGGTGGTCAGACAAACACCAACTTCTTATTTTTTCTTTGAAATTTAAGTACCACTGCATTGAAATTTCAATTTTCACCAAATAGAAATTTTTTTAAACAAACCTACTAGTTTAGAAACTACATTCAATTTGCTATAGATTCTATTCTTACATATTTTTGAAATAATATAGATAAATTATTCAAATTTTCACATCAAGTTTCCTTTGATTTTTCTAAATTTTTTGCCATTTAAGGGCCTATTTTTCCATGATGATCCCGCATTATTACCCCACGGGAAGTTTTAAATTTTTTTTCTTGATTCAGTAGTCGATGCTATAGTTGGCGCAACAAATTGCACCTAATTTAGCACCGCCTTCCAGCCAAAAAAATGCAATCTATTTGGGATGCAAAAGGCAACGCAAAGTGTACCTAATTTAGCACCGCCTTCCAGCCAAAAAAATGTAATCTATTTGGGATAAAAAAAAGTGGCACAAAGTGTGCCTAATTTAGTGCCTAGTAGCGCAAAATGATGTATTTTGGTTGGAAGTTGATAAATAAATTGATCCTAAATTGACTTCATCTTCATATGTACCAAGGGAGCAATCATGGTTCCCTATTTTATCTATTCCTTATCCCATGTCAATTTTGTGGGTGCAAAACTAATAGAGGTTAGATTTTTGAACTAAAAAATGACCCCTATACAACTAGATGAGTCATCTAAAGTATGAAATATATGTCAAATATATGTCTAAAGTGAGGTTTTGTGTTGGATAGCATATTCGTTGAAATGATATAATTGGTGTACTAAACATTATTTACTATGTTGTGTATTATAGGGGCGAGACGAGGCCATGGCAACATATCGTGTCATGTCAAATGAGGACACAATGGCTGAAGCGAGACATCAGGTACTCAAATTTTGACTTAACTTAGGAAAAAATGATATGATGGCATTTTGTGATATGTCCATTTTTTTGCACAATATTATTGAAATTTATAATGTATTATCCAATCTTGACATAAATTAATGCATGTTGTTGATTATTTTAGATGGAGATTGGAGCAAATGTAGAGCTTGAGCATTCAACTAGCAAAAGAGGACATGGGCGTGGACCTAAAATTGTTAAATAACATACAAAATAGTGGGTGTTTCAGGATATGATAGATCATGCAGAAACAACAAATGATTGCATTGAACAAGAGGTTGGTCAGGACTATAGTACATGGGATGAATACTTTAAGAAAATATATGACTAAAGTGAGGTTTTGTGTTGGATAACATATTCGTTGAAATGATATAATTGGTGTAGTAAACATTATTTACTATGTTGTGTATTATAGGGGCGAGACGAGACCATGGCAACAAATTGTGTCATATCAAATGAGGAAAAAATGAATGAAGCAAGACATCAGGTACTCAAATTTTGACTTAACTTAGGAAAAAAAGATCTGATGGCATTTTGTGATACACCCATCTTTTTTCACAGTATTATTAAAATTTATAATGTATTATCCAATTTTGACATAACTTAATGCATGTTGTTGATTATTTTAGATGGAGATTGGAGCAAATGTAGAGCCTAAGTGTTAAACTACCAAGAGAAGAAGATATGTATGTGGACGTGGACCTAAAACTATTAAATTACATAGACAATAGTGGGTAGAAGAGGATATGACAATAGATCTTCCAGACACAATAGATGATTGCATTGAAAAAGAGGTTGGTTAGGACTATAGTACATGGGATGAATACTGAGAAAATTGTTATTTGTGGATGTTCCATATGTCATGGAAAGAAACAATTCAAATGAGCAATTGTACAAAGACATTACATATATGATGAGCTTCTAGTAAGTAGTATGCCTCTTACAATCGATTCAAATCCAATAGGAATTGTGGTAAGGAATTTTCCAATTTGATATAAATAACATGTATACTTCGTTTAAACATTGTTTTATATTATTTAAATAACTATTTTTTTTCTCAATGGATACTTGTAGGATAAAGTTCTTGGTTTAAAGTTTCCTAGATCACCGACTTTCAACCTAGAGGGAAATGATCATTTATTAGATGATACATCTAATAAAAATATGTGCCAATATACCAGCTCGGAAGATGAGGAATTGATGAAAACAAGTCACAGAACAAGAGCCGGTTTAAAGATGCATAATTTTATTAAAGAAAGGGGGAAGGTGGGCTACATACCCTATGAGAATGAATGTGATGGAGATGATGAATTTCCCCTGAGTTTGAGATCAATTTACAAAGAGGCATTTGAACGTCGACTATATTGCGCTTGGCCTAGTGATCAACAACTACCTAGAGTGTACGAGGTGTTTCAATTTTGGGGATACAACTACATGATATGACCCTCCAATATTCATGAAGCGAATCTAGGACTCTTTATTGTCCAAAATGTACATGTGGGATCTAAACATAGAAACAATTTAGAACAAACCACTAGGAGATTAATGCCATATTATGGTCCATCATATTACAGTGGTGAATGGAGAAGGCTAGCAAAATATAAGCCTAACATGTTAGCATATGGTCTAAATTTGAATATGTATACACATTGTCTCCAATTGCAAAGTGGAAAAGAAATTAATAAGGGTCATTCCATGTAGAAGGACAAAAATATTCCAAAGATCTGAACCCAGTCCACATCAAAGAGAAAAATATATTTGTCAGCAACTACTATCGGGATGAGTTATTGATTGATTACCCCTTCTTGAAATGCACTCTTGCGCAAAAGAAAAGGGAAGAACAAGGTCTCCCTAAGGATGTTCTTAAGAGTAGAAAACCAAAGACTAATAAATGAGTGTGAACTGATGTTTTATAAACTATGTTGTCAAAATTGTGTTTTATTTAAATTATTGTATAAAAAAGGTAGTCTATAGAATAATGTTCCATTATTCAATTGATGTATATATGTTCATACAATTTATATTTATATTTTTTTAAGCCATATTTGATTATATTTCTTTGAAATTGATACATTTATGATTTATCCATTTGTTGGAAAACATTAAATAATGATTGTGTTTGTTGATAGGTAGAAGATGTTGATGAAACACATACTAATACCCATGATCCAACTGGGTTATTAAGATTTGGGCAGGATGATCCAAACCATCCTTTAAACAATACCAAGGTGAAAAGAGAAAGTTTGAAGAGATTTCTACAACCTGAGAAATTTGAAGAGCTGATGAGATATGCATACACTGAAGAGATGCCACCTAGCCTTAATGATGATGATCATTATAGGGAAAATGTAGTGCATGAAGAAGGATTGAATGAAATTCTTCCATGTTTCTTTGGGGATGGAAAAAATGATGCCAATAATGATCATATGGTTGATAGTAATGATGATAGTAGGGGTAATTACCACCAACGTAATGTTGATGATAACAACCTAAAAGACTCCATCAAGCAAGCAGCGAAGACATCCGTGTTCAAATTGGGTACAAGTAGAACCTCACAACTGGCATGCACATTAATATTATTAGAAATCAAGTCACTATTTGGTTGGTCAGACAAAGGATTCACTACCCTACTGAAGTGAGTTGAAATCTATTTCTTACTTTGCATTGTCAATTGGTGTACACAATTTGTAAACATTCATCAACTTCATTTATATTTCCTTAAGGGGATTTTAAAACCATATATTGTATATAAATAGTCCTAGTATAGATTGACATATCAAACATGTTCATCATAATTCAAACATTCAATTGATTTAATCTTTGGCAATCTTACATGGCACTAAAAACTAAAATATTCCCTAAAGAGAATGTGTTGCCATCAACTTGCAGAGATGCGCGTCTGTTGTTGGTTGAGTTGGGGATTGAATATAAGAAATTCATTCATGTAAAAATGATTGCATTTTATACAGAGATGAATATAAAAAAAGGAAGAATGCCCTGTATGCAAAGAGAAGAGATATTGTATAGATGTACAAGGTCCTACAGTTCCAAAGAAGGTTTTACATCACATGCCAATTATACCTATACTTCAATGAATGTTTTGTTACAAGTCACTTGTGTAGACACCTAAAAATGACCTAAGCTTGCAAGCTTCATTTTTACTATTTATCCTATATTGATATTTAATTATGTCCTGGTCCACATTCACTATTGATTAAATAATTCATAATTATTTAATAAATTCAAGGCCATTTATTCTTCATGATTATTAAATAAATAAATTATTTATTTATTAAATACCACTGGTTCAAGTCTTCCCTTAATTAAATAAATTTAATTTATTTAAATTTCTTGTATTTAATTCTTCCCCATTATTAAATAAATGAATTACATTAGTTTATTTAATATGTCACTAATTGTCATAATTAAATAACCTAGACAATTTATTTAATCTTATTCTTCAAATTAAATAATTTAAATTTACTATTTAATCGCCTTAAATTAATATTCTCCTTCTCATTTTAAAATAAATTTTAAATTATCGTTGTCATCTCAATCTTAACTGTCGAAATGTAAATCTTAAGGGAAAACCTAAGATTGCGAGTGCGGATGTGTCATACAGGCGGAGTTGTACTCCCTTAAACCCTATTGAGCTTAACCTCTTCAGGCTGGAGTGCCACCTTAATGGTGACTAATCTCTTGCCCCATGTATGGCCACTCGAATGGGGTCCTGAACTAAAGACTTTTGTATAGAAAGCCAAAAACCTTCTATTTGCTAGCGCAACACCGGTCGGTGTGAAGGCATCCACAGTTTCGCAATTTGTAGTAGAGGTGATCAACTCGCCATGGGAGTTTCATGGGGGTTGGAAGCTTGGTTGGCCTGAGAAGAGAGTGCACTGTAAGGGGGAGCCCGTGCAGCCAAGCTTTTGAATTCACACTCTACAGATATGCGGTTGGGGAAACCCACGTGGAATCTTGTGAATACTGTCATGGCCTAACATAGGATTGTGCTTATCTGATGTGTGATTGGTTACATTCGAAACACTGTGTTTTTCAAGTGCTTTCTGGTTTTATCATAGTTCAAAACAAAACATTCACCAAACAGATCAAAATTGACATCAAAACGACAAGAAAATCATTTTGAAACAAAATTGTGTCGCATTTGTCAAACCGCAATTGATTTTCTGCACCGCAACTACTCTGTTAAACCGCATCTGAAATTTAGAATGCCGCATCTATAGGCGTTGCAATGCATTTGAACACTAAAAAGCCTCATATGCTAAATCAAGTTGCATCTGACAGTCCAAAAGCCACAATTGCAAAAACAAACCACATTTGCTAAACTGAGACGCATTCGCAGCTTCAAACGATGCATTTTCTTGTCAAAAATTTAAAACTTCATATTTGAAACCTGAGGTCTTCAACTTGTCAACCATTTGTCAAACACTATTTCCAGGGAGATTCTGTCAGAAACCAAGTCTGGAATTGCTCAAAGTTTCAACCATTAGTTTGCATTCGTCACCATAGGTTTCATCCTTCATTCTTTTTAGTTGCATACATTTGGCATTAGATTATCCCTAGGTTCACATTTTGCATACTTAGGATTAGACAAATCTCAGAACACTTTGCAAAGTCATTGCTTTCGAGACTAGGCTCTCTTGGACTAAGTTATCAAACCCCTTTGTAGTCATTGTCCTTTTTTGTGAGACTTTTTCCAACTCAAAAGTCTAGTTAGGAAAACTCACTAGTCATTTAGACCTTTCTTCACCTTGTCATTTTAAACAAAGTCCTTTGGCAGTCAAAATCGAAAACAAAGTTTGAGCTTAGAAGTCTTTAGGTACCCTTGTCCTAAATTGCATTATAAGTCTACACATTGCATATCCTATTCGTGAAAATCCAAAAACATTAGTCATTCTAGTCGTCATTTTGAACTTAGACTTCACGTAGTGTCATACTTGCATTTAGTTGTCATTCCCATTTGAGAAATCTCATTTATGGTGGAAACTAGACTCCAAAAACAAAAGAGACAAATGGAAAAAATTTGACAAGGCCCCAAGTTTACTGTCAACAATCCTACACATGACCCAAACTGGACCTTTTACGATCCATTTTCCAATTCAGACAATGAACCTCCAATGACAACACAATCCTCATCAAACAGTCCATTCGAACCATTCTTACAAAAAGATGAAAATGGTCAACTACTTGAGGAAAACTTAGAGGCACTGGCACAAGACCTAGAGGCCTGTCAGCTCGTTGAAACAATGGACCATCATGACAGAGACAGATTCTTAGCCATGCTCTTGAGTGAAGGAGCTAAGTTACCACAAGGATTTGACGTTAACACACTAAATTTGACACCTCCTGACCCTAATACCAACAACACACATAACATGTCACATAGTGGTCAACTTCCAAATACTATGAGCAATACTTCCTTTGGGACCACAACGATAGTGCATGCCACTCCCAACGTCCCAAACACCCCGAACATTCCCAATACCACAAATATCATGACAGTAAATGCCATGACAGTAAATGCCACGGGGGCATCATCAAGTCACAACAATCCCCCCTTGACAGCTCCATCTACTACCATGAGTACAACTTCGACATATCCACTCAGTGGTATTTCACAAAATCCCCCAGGAGGAGGCACAGGACGTATCTTTATCCAAGGACAACAACAAAACGTTAACACGACAACACAGTCAAATTTCATTGCCTCCCAAGGTACAAACACAAACGTTCCCCTTGTACAAAATCAACAATTTACACAAGGTGGTCAAATAACACAACACATGGCACCATTAACACATCATAACATTCATGGTCATAACATCCCCCAAATAACGACACACATGGCTGGGGGACACATCCCAACCTACTCATCTAACATTCATACTCATCAACATGCACCCAATCATAACTTCCAATACCAACAACATGTCAATCCACACGCGCCATACATACCACAACAATCCATACCACCACAATACACCAATATTCACGCACAACAAACATGAACACATGGTGTACTAGGCAATCCAATGTACAGAAACATAAACGACCCTGTTGTGGACGCTCTCCAAACAAGATTGAGGGATGTAGAGAAAACTATCCAAAACATGTACATTTTAGGCAAGAAATTAGAAATATCATATGATCTAAATGTATACCCATTTGACACGAGCTTATACATGCCTCCATTTCCGCCAGGATATGTGTCACCCAACTTCACAAAATATAGAGGCAAGACAAACCCCATTGAATATGTTCGCTAATCATAAACCAATTGTATGACATCGCCTCATGAACACTGAACATACTTGATGAGACTTTTTCAAAGTCCGTAATGCTCCTTGAACTGCTTTCCACCCAAAAGGATATCCAGACATGGGATGAGCTTAAACAAAAATTCATAAGAAATTATGCATACAACATCGACATGGATACCTCTATCACTAGCTTGTGCAATCTCATGCAAGAGGATGCTAGTGAGACTTTCATCCCATTCTTTCAAAAGTGGAGAAGTCTAGCTAGTCGATGTCATATTGATATACCCAAAAGGGAAAAGGTCGACATGTTCGTGCAACACTTATGGGGTTCTTCTAAAATATGCAATTCATACATTGTTGCACACAAACTTCATAAGATTTAGCGAAAAAGGTCCAGATTGAGAAAGTCTTTGTCAAAAGGAATCTGAGATATGGTTCCAAAACACAAACATCAATCCACCAATGACAAAAACAAATATTAAGCCAAAAAATAAAGACTGCTATAAATGACGGTAAAGGTTGACACTGTTCCGTAAACATCAGAGGTCCCCAGACATTCGAAAAGGGTTCAACAACAAAATGCATCAACAACGACATTGAAACCCTCCCAATACTTCTTCAACAACCAAAGTACAAACAATTGTGTGACAATACCGCACAGATGAGACACCCCTAGGTCGTATTATACACCCATTTGGGTAACCCCATTAAAGAAAGTCCTCTAGGAAATGTTCAAGATGGGGTCACTATATTTCAAGAACCAAAACCATATGACCCAAGACAATTCAAACCAGCATGGTGGAATGACAATGCATTTTGTGAATACCATCGAGCAAACGGGCATACAACCTCTAACTGTCGACAATTGAAAAACCTAATACAAGATCTTATCAAAAGTCACACCATCGAAGTAGGTGGATCACAATTCACCTCCAATTCAGATCATACTATCCACAAGAATCCACTAGAGGACCATGGTTCTCATAATGCTTCCACTTCAGGTCCACATAATCAAGTTAACTTCGCCTGAGCCAAGTATGATTATTCTAGTGGACCAATTATAAATAATGTCTGAACTGACAATGAATACATTAATACCATTACGGTCAAGAGAGCACCCCAATGTAATGCTACTACTCGAAGTGGCAAGGTTACTATAGCTGGTCCACCTCCCGCTAGACAAGCCAAAATCACTATACCGGGCCCATTTGCTCAACAATCACAACCTGCTTCGTTTGCTAAATAGCCAAAACCTGTCCTAACCACACAGCAGTGGAAACCCACAAGTCAGTTCAACCTCATAGACCAGCTAGGAAAGACTCCCACGCAAATCTCTATACTCGAGCTGCTCCGTATCTCTCCCGCACACAAAGAGATCCTAGACAAAACTCTGCTAGAGTCGTCAGTCCCCAAGGACATCGATGTCAATCAATTTGAAACTATGGTGGGATATCTCACTTCACCTCACCACGTCACCTTCTCGGATCAAGATTACTCATCACCTAAAACCAACCACAATGATGCATTACACATAGAAACTTTTGTCCACAAGCACAAAGTTAGACGGGTTTTAGTAGATGGTAGAGCAGGATTGAACATATGCTCCCTCAAATTGGTTAAGGCTCTAGGATTCTCTGATGCATGCGTAGACCCAATGAAGAGTATAGTGATCAAAGCATACGATGACGAGGAATGCTCTTCACGTGGCGTTATCTCTCTCCCTATCAGAGTGGGACCAGTCATTGTGGACACAACCTGCCAGGTCCTGGATTTGGAACTACCATATAACATCTTGCTTGGCTGTCCATGGATTCATGCCTTAAAAGCCGTTTTGTCTACATACCACCAATGCCTAAAGTTTCCATTTGACGGTACAGAAATAACCATATACGGAGACCCCGACCCTTTCCAATATTGTACCAACTTAAGGGGTATCTCTGAAAACCGAGTACCTATTAACCGAGAAGCACCTGGCTCCTCGTCATCCAAGTACATCGACCCATCCACACTCATGTCATCTTCCACATCTGCTCCATCCATGTCTTCCGCCATACCACCAACTTCCACTAGCCCTAAGACTAAATCGACTGTCAAAATCCAGGACCTCGGCTACGAAGAGTTCAAACTAAATACAACATACAGCATAACAACAATACCCACGTCTCCAAAGATATATGGTGGGCCATGTTTCAGAATGGAACCTCAAGAAACTTTCAAAGTTCCACCGAACACAATTTTTATCAAGTGGGGAGACATGAGTGATGAAGACCTTGCTGACATTACAGGATGGATCTATAAGGATACTGTCACACTACCCCGGTTACCAGTTCAAAGATATGGCAAAGGTTATGACATCATGAAGGCTAAAGGCTACGATGGTACTAGTGGCCTAGGAAAAAATAAAACTAGCCGAAGGGAACCCATAGAAACTTTTCAAATTCTGAAGTATCTTGGATTAGGGTTTGGATCACCTGACAATGACGATCGACGTACCTCTAGACTTTCAAATGAGCGAGTACATGCTTCGGATAGTTTCGAGACTACTAGGGAAACCCTCACCGAAACAGACTCCCATGAGTGGGAATTTGGCTCAGAACGATCCCTAAGTGACTGTTGTCTTGATGATTTATTTGTCGAACCAGGAGAACTGACCTCTAAACAATGGTTTTGGAAAACATTCAAAATTGAACAAGCACCAAATAGTCAAAGTCCCAGTACCACTTCCCATGTCGTACAACACCCATCAGATGAACCCCATCAGTCCAATCCATCTGAGGTATCAGACGACATTGACAACCAGGGCTCTAAAACCTTCACTCCTTATTTTGACAACGAATATGACACTAGTGAAGGAGAATATTGGATAGAGTCCGATGTAGAGTTGGATGATGATAATCTCATATACAACATCACTGAATCCGTCTGCATGTTGTCTGCATCCTCACCTCCATTCACCAGCATTGATGATGGCATTTCCTTAATTTACCCTGAGCTAGTCGATTGGGACCAACAAGGACTGCCAGTTCTGGACACATTTCAGAATGATGAGGCAATTGCCGAATTCATGGGATTACAAGAAGGAATACCCAGTGGGGACCACAAATCAGGATTCGCCATTTATTTAGACTGCACAACATACTTCAGCGAAACTGCTCCATCCTCTAGTCGAAAAAACAAAAAGAAAAATAAAGTAAAAAATGAAACGTCTCTAGGTGAAAACCGAAAGGCACCTCTTGATGATAAAATAGTAAAAATAAAGGACGTATCTGCGGGTGAAATCCTCTCTAAGGCACCCAAAGATGGAGGACTGGACTTTCTCCCCGTGCAACAGGAGAAATTAGCTATGTTTATTGAGGACACAATAGAGGATAACATTTCAACTGCAGAAAACCCCAAGATGGTCCTATTTGATGCATCATTGACTGACGAAGAGAAATTAGAATTTCATAAATTCTTTGCAAAACGAAAAATAAATTTCGCATGGTCCTATGCTGACATGCCAGGATTGGACCTAGAACTGGTTCTGCACCATCTACCACTATTACCTAATGCTAAACCAGTCAAGCAGAAGTTGCACAAAATGCACCCACAAGTTGGCCTATTGGTCAATGCCGAGTTAAAGAAATTGCTAGACGCCGGATTCATACGGTCTATTGACTATGCTAAATGGATTTCTAATCTGGTCCCAATCACAAATCCAAATGGGTTGATTTGTGTATGTACAGATTTATGAGACCTAAATAAAGCATGTCCAAAGGATGACTCTCCTTCCAAACATCGACATCATAGTGACCATGCGAGGATACAAGGAGATGCTACTATGGATGGTTTCTCCTATTATAATCAAATCGCATTGCTCCCAAGATCAGCACAAATTCAATTTACCTCGCCATGGGGTGCACATATTGTTGAACGCTACGCCATTTGGTTCAAAAAATGCAGCTGTTATATCAAAGGGCTATGACCACGACCTTCCAAGTGACATGATGCATAAAAATAATGGAAGATTATGTAGATGACCTATTGGCCAAATTAGTAACCAGGAAAGATCATCTAAAGGTGCTTGACACAATTTTCAAGAGACTTGAAGAGTACAAAATCCAGCTAAATCCTAAGAAGTGTGTTTTCGGGGTCACATCAGGAAAACTCTTGGGATACATAGTTTCCGGAAGAGGTATAGAGGTTGATCCAGCAAAAGTCAAAGCCATCATAGACATGGCTCCGCCCAGAGGAATCAGTGAACTCAGAACTCTACAAGGCAGAGTACAATCTATCCGATGTTTCATAGCCTAATTGGCAGATAAGTGTCATATGTTTCAGTATCTATTGCACAAGGGTATCCCCTTTGTATGGACGGATAAATGTCAAGAGGCCTTCCAGCAAATCAAAGATTACCTACTGTCAACACCAGTCCTCATGCCTCCTATTCATGGAAAGCCATTAATTCTATACATCTCGACTACTAGTTCAAAGATCGGGGCATTGCCGCACAAAATGACTGCGAAGGAAAGAAAGAGCAATCATTACATCACCGCATAATCGATAGGGGTGGCAGAGTTGAATTACATTGAACGTGGCATGCCTCATGTTGTCTTTGCATCCCAAAAATCAAGTACACTATACGCCCAAATTACTGCATATCACTGCCAAGATTGATCCAATCAAATATCTCTTTAAATTTCTAATAATATTCCATATTGGAAAATGTACGCGATACAAGCAAATACTTACATACAGCTATGTTGAGTATACAATAAAAAGGATAGGTACAGTGTACTGTCTTAGCGATGCACCCAATTCGTCACTCATCCAATTAGTAACCCGATTTTCTTGATGAGTCCATTTTCATGCGAACGATAGCACCTGCTGGAAGGTACTTTACGGGTCTCATACGGGTCATGGCTCAGGCGCTGGAATCTTGTTTATCACACCATAGGGGGATTCAATTCGTAAGGAATTCTGGATCGCTTTCCCTTGTACAAATAACATTGTCGAATATGAAGCACTAGTCACAGGTCTCAAAATCGCAATCAAATGGAAAATTCAAACGTTGCTCGTATTCGGGGATTCCCAGCTTGTTATCAACCAAGTGAATGATGACTATGAAACAAAGGATGAGAAGTTGCTTCCTACAAGAGGATGGTGGATAGTTTCCTGACATACTTCCAATTGATTTCTTTTGAACAAAACCTCAGTAAGGCTGTAATAGTGGCAACATGCAATACAATATTAGTTTTCTCGACATCCCTAAAATGTGTCACAGCTTGAGTTCTTAGTAGAACAACTTTGATACTCTATATGATATCCCGTAATCAGAAATGGTTTGGCGAACTTGTTGGTCCCAACTTCCCGGTATTAGAATTTATGGACTACCTAAATCTCAAACCTTCCACCAACCTCGTCTAATAACCAAAGGAAGTCCTTCATTAGAAAAATCAAGGTATGCCATTATCGCTGACACTCATCACCGTAGTTTGACGATACCCTCCTTAGATGTCCTCATTAATCGGCGAAGCTATGGTAACGACTCACGAGAAGTGCACACAATGGCATATGCAGATCTCATTTATGTCCACTCTAGCCAAGAAAACGAGACTGGTATTATTATCGCACCATCTAAAAGGATGCAAATTATGTTAGAACTTGTCGGAAATGTCGATTCACAAAGATTTGGTCCATGCCCAAAGACAGAACTCGCCGATCACTTCTCCTTGGCCCCCACTCAATGGGACTCGACCATGGGCAGATCTTATCCAACTTGATCCACCCGCCACAAATCTATTATTATCACACCGAGTATTTGCCAAAAGTGGATTAGAATCCATCCCATTGACATATTACCAGCAAACAACATTGAAGTTCATCCTTACTCACATCATTTGTCGACATGGTTTTCGTAATCCATCATTACCGACAATGTATCTGCTTAAAACCAAGACGACGTACAGTGTGAGATTCTACATCCAACACCACTTTCATCTCCATACTACCCACAAGGAAAGAAAAAATTTAGGATCAAGTTTGGAGGGCATCCAAATAAAACCATTGTCAAGATCCTAAAAAGGACTGTCAATGATGCTGGCCATGACTGGCACATATAACTCAACCCTGCTCTGTGGGCTTACCGAACTAGCATTCGTACGCCTATAGGGGCCACTCCATTTGCCCTAGTCTTCGGCACTGAAGCCATCTTACCCATTGAGGTCAAAATTCCTTTGCTACAAGTCTCCCTGAAGGGTCTAACTAATGAAGAGGAGACGACAATCATACTGCACGAATGGGAAATGTCGAAGAAAAAGGAAAATTAACGGAAATCATCTCTGCTACACGTGAACCATTTTTGTCGCAGCTGGCACAAAAAGGTTGCGGTTAGAAAGTTTTACATTGGTGACCTAGTTCCTGCGTAACCCCAAGAACCAAGGTACAGAGAAAAGCCGTGAAAATCGAACCAAACTAGTTGGGTCCCTAGCATATCACATTCTTTGGTTCTAGAGCTTATCAACTAGCTACCGATGGAGAATAATTGACAGAGCCCACTGGTCAGTTTACATCTCAAGGTTCTACGAGAAGCGCTGAGGATTGAGTTGAAACTATAAACATAAAAAATTAAAAATCGGGCAAAATTGTCCCTTGATGAAAACCCGCAAACAGCATCTGGTGACACTCAAAAAATAAAAAATCAAGAAAGAAAAGAGAAAATAGATTCATTCAGTGAAACCGCAAATAAGCGCTGGGATGGGCAATTATATGTAAAACTCATAGGCCAGGTCATGTAAACTAATCATTGCTCTACCATCTACTATCACTTTGTCTACCTTGGCCTAGGATGAAAGGTATTTCTGCCATTATTACACAAATCGCCACCACATTCTACCCACCTGTCATAGTGGATAAATGATTGACATAAAGTCTTGACGATTGTCCATCTAGTAAACTAGTAGTTTCTTGTCCATATTCCTTAAAAATGGAAAAGTCTTGGACCTGACTGGGGGAAAATTTTTTATCATGAAACTATAGTGGATGTCGCACATGATCTTGGAAATTGGCAAAAAGTCCTAAACAAAGACAAAAACATTAGCAAAAATTCTTGAAAATAAAAACAAAAACATCATAAAAAGTCCTGAAAAGAAAAAACATCGCAAAATGTCCTGAAAAAAGACCTAAAAATCATAAAACGTCCTGAAGAAAACCACGAACAAAACATCAGACTACTTGAAGAATGCAAACACAGTTTCATCTCTTGTCAAAGTCAGTCAGGTCAATCAGCCTTTGTCATTTGTCCGAACTACGTTGTCTCTGCGCACTTGCTACATAGACAAGACTCACATTTGAGTCCCCGAGACATTAGGTCAGTCCTTTTAGGTTTGTCAACATAAAATCATGAGGTCTTTGAGTGTATGACGTAGGCAAGGCCATCTATCGATGGGCCCCCGAGGCCGCAGTAGGTCGGTCCATTAGGGTTCATGACACTACACTGACACACACGTCAAAAGGATTCAATCATTTTCCAAATAGGAAAACTCCTAAAATAAAGTAAAACAATAATTTATTCAACATGGCAATCTCATCAGCGCGTCACTCATATTATTATGACAATAGCGACATCTAGTCCAACACAAGTCAAACTCGGTCAAAGCAGGTCAAATCATCATAAACCGGTCAAACTTTCAAATTTCGGTTAATCTTCAGATGAGTCCTTCTGAACGATAACCTCGGTCATCTATGCCTTAGGATGAGTCTTTCCTAGGCATCATCATTGTCATTCGACATTTTGAGTGATCCTCTTGACATCTAAAAATCACTCTTCATGACATTAGTATTCTTCAGATGTGTCCTTCTGAAGAACCAACTATGTCATCTATGCCTTAGGATGTGTCCTTCCTATGCATCGTCATCATTTCGAGGGATCCCTTATGACTATTAGGGATCAAATCCTCTCGACATCGGCATTATTTAGGATGTTTCCTTCCTGAATTCACCAATTCTCGACATTTTTCAAGATCATCAAAACTTTAAACATTTTGATATCTCGACATTATTAAACCAGACATCTTGACATCAGAACAATGGATATCTAGATGCACTTGGCAAACACTTGACAATTGTCTTTTGGTTTTTTATCATGTTATTAGTTTTTCAGCGAGATCCCACTAAGTAGGATTTAGAGAAGCAGCGACATATCATGACAATTGACACGCATGACTACTAGTTTCTCAGCGAGGTCCTGATTCTGGGATTTAGAAAAACAATGAAATATCATGGTAAGGGCTCTATTTTTGTATTTCGACAATCATGCCGCTAGTTTCTCAAGGATGTCCTGGAAACAGGATTTAGAGAAGCAATGACATTTCATGATTTGTCCTTGTCTTTTTCTACTTGTGGTTGATTATGACAAAAATATTAGGGCAATCACGCTCTCAGTAGGAGTCATGATCATCCTTGTCTGTGATTGTTTGTCTCACGTAATGGTATGACCTTGCACACCTTGATCTATGTCATATCCTGGTGTTTGTTGGCCATTACAACAGTCTTCCTAATGATGATTAAGAGCGTTAAATATTAAAATTCCTACAGTAAAGCGTTGAAGGATTTGGTCTAGGAATTAACATGCATCTCCGTCAGTCTCGTCTCTTCTCTTCTATGGTCTAGTCATCTTCTCTCATCAGTCCTGTCGTCTTCTCAAGTCCATCTCACGATGATATCCTATGACATCCAAAAATATAAATGCATACATGATCATATAAACATTGCATTAGGTCCATACATACATTATCCATGGCATTAAATCATATACATAATCACAAACATTGCATTAACATAATCATCAACACTACATCTTTTACTAAATACATCATGCACATCATTAACATAATCATATAAATAAGCATTGCATCATCATGGCATCAAAATCACAAATAGGCATCATAGGACATACATGATACATCATAAATCATACATCATACATATCATAATACATAAAGCAAAGAGCATCACATAACACATGTAGGCCGCATCAAAACTGCATCGTCATATACTATCATCATAAAAATGTACAATGTCACAGGATAAAGTTAGGAGATATCCCAAAAATGGAGCTCGCAGGCTCAATAATATACATAATGTGTCACAAATACAAGTATGCCCCTAAGGTAGACT
>VDFB02053445.1:0-18298 GCA_007258455.2 Sequoia sempervirens | reverse complement strand
ATGAAGAATTTGCGTTGAACTGGAAGAATTCGCCTTCAATTGAAAACCACGAATTTATCCTCTTGAAATTTGCGCCTTTGTTCTGAAGAAATTCAAATTTGCCTTTGAGGAAAATACGAATTTATCTTGAATTTGAGAGTTCGCCTTTTTGATCTCTGAAGGATTGCGAATTGATATTGAAAACGCCTTTTGAGAATTGAGGAATTTGCAAAGTGATTTGAAGTTATGGATTTCGAATTCCTTTGAATGAATGAATTTTCTTTGAAGATGTGCGCCCCTATCTCTTCTTGAAGAAATACGAATTGCTTTGAATTTGCTTTGAAAATTAACAAAATTCGATTTCCCTTTGAAGATATGAATTTGCTTTTGAAAAACACGAATTTCTCTTAAGATTGAATTTGCTCTTAATGAAATCGAATTTCCTTGAAAGCTCTGTGAATAATAATGAAGGCGCCATACTTTAAATAAGAAGAAATTCGCACCAATTGGTAACTGCAAGAATTCAAAACCCTGACAAGAATAGAAGACCTCTGATTGGTTGCCTTTCAGTTGAACTGCCACTGACTGGAAGTTCGAATTTAAATAAATAATAAAATATTTATTATCATGCAATTAGCAAAGGCGCCCAAAAATAGAAAATCGCCATTTTAATGCTAAAATTGCAAAATATATATTTAATATTTTGAACTTCAGTTGACAATTCGGAATGAAGCTTTAGGATTCACCGTTAGACTTCGCCGATTCCGAAAAGTCATCTCTTGAGCTCATAGGCGTCCATTTGCTCAAGATACTTCACTTTTTACTAACTTCCTATTTTATAGTTGACAGCACTGTCACGACTGGCCAACTTCGGCACTGATTTCCGGATGACCGGGTGATGCTGAGACTGATCTGAAGAATTCATCGGAAAGCCTACTGAATAAGGAAGAAATGTCTACCGACACTATTGCAAATCCATCGCTTAACCCCTTGAAAATTAGGGCGCCCGATTAAATTGCATTTGCTGTGTTCTAGATTTGGCCATTTCAAACCGCCATCCGACACTTCAACGGCCACGCAGGAATTGGGACCATTGACAGGAACGAAGCCACCGCGCTCGAGACATTTTGCATCCAACGACTGCACACATGACCTCTGAAAGCTGAGTTAAGGGCCTCAAAAGTAAAAGCGCCCCTGGCTCTTAGTTGCACTGATGTCATTTTGATGAAAGTTGAACTTTCAACCAAGTACCCTACTTTGTCCTCTGATATCTGCAGCTGGGATGACCCGATTCAGGCACTATCTGTTTTAATCTTATAAGTCGTAAGGGCCTACAAGAGAAGTCTTAGAGGTGACGTAAGCAAGAAAACTCGCTTCTAAGTCTTTAGAGGCACTATATTTATTCTCGAACATCCTCCCTTCGGGATAAGAAGCCAATGAAATTCTGATACAAATTTGATCTTGTAAGGCGAAGTTTAACAGTCATGATAGCTGGAGTCTACCATAGCATTACAATGTTTTAACCTGCAAACCAACATTTTCGAAGCAAAATGTGTGATGGATGGGAATGTCTTGCCGCCACAAATTCAAATGACATGAGAGGAGATTTAATACAATTTAACCTCCAAATCTCTTATCCATATTGGAACCAAAGATGAATATTAATGAAGGTTTTAAGCTTTTCAATAGACATTCTTTATTCAATTCTAAATTATCCCTTACTTTAGCAGGCCTTTAAAGCTACTGTGTTGGCTTGTTGTCCCATACAAAATTTTGTACGGCATCAAGTTTCAGCTAAAAAGGTTGTTGCTTTCCCAAGTGCAAGTCATGTTTCAATCTTCTTGTTTTCATTGTCTCATGTATGGGTGTCGTCTTTGTTGTCCTTTTCTATATCTTTATAGTGGTCATGGAAAGAAGCTTTAGAGGCCATTCTCAGTTCCATGTCAAGCAGAAGTGGAGGACTGTCACATCAAATGTCCCCACTTAGCTCCTATTTTCATTTGATTTACTATTTCTCTGGAAATCGAGGCTGGAAGTTCTAATCAGGTTTCCAAACTCTTGGAGGATGTTTCGCTTTTATGAGTCTTCTTTGGAATTGTTGAACTTGGATTGCGATTCCTTTGGTTTTCGAGAGCTTCATGGTTTCAGTTCGGCATTCTGAGTAATTACATGAATTTACTATTTTTAGTAAATTCTATTTTTATGTTGACTTGTTGACTCCTAATCAGTTGGCTCCACTTTGGCAGTCTGCATGATATGGTTGAATTTGGCTTCTGATGCATTTCCATGGTGATATAAGATATTTTATATTATAATGTTATAATTTAACATTATAATTCCTTGTTCTAGCATCATGAATTAATATTGTCTTTAAAAGGGGGGCATTGAAGGGTATTTTCACATGGAGGAAATATTTTAATATTTCTAAAGCCAAATATTGCTCAAGGAGTTTGGACGCCAACTTTGGGTGAGCCAAATATTTTATTTAAAAAGTGAAATTTATCTTCTTAAGCAAGTACGCCATCCTGAGGGTGAAGACAAAAGACAAGTCAATGACCTAAAAGAATCTTTGAGGTGGCGCCCTTCTTGGAGGTTTCTAGAAAGCTCTTCTAAAGTTATAAATTGGAGCTCGGGGTCCTCATTTTGTTTATCTGATGAATTTGCAAAGTTATGCTGCCGGATTGGCTTTGGGATTGCTTCGAGGAATGTAAGCCTCCTAGCTTGGCTCTTCTTCTTGCTTGAAAGACAGCAACTAGTTGAGAGGTTTAGTTGTAGTTGGTTTCCTTTCATTGTAGTTGGTTCTTCTCACATTCTGTAGTTGAGTTATTGTATTTTCTGTCAATTTTAGAGTTGCTGATTTGTATGGCTGTAGGTTGTTTTTACTCACAACTCAAGAAACAGAAATAATATTGTTCTGGGTACTGTTCCAATCTATTTTCCTATGTAGGGCAACCATATGTGCAAGTTTCCAGAATTTTATTTGAAGTCTATGAATTATCTAAAGTAAATCGCCCTTGCTTGCAGGCAATTTCACTTTGTAAGTGCTTTGGAAGTCGTGCAAAATAAATAGGGGTCTTTGTGAGAAGTTTTTGTGATCCATCTTCATTGTCATCATCATTAGAATGTTTTGCAACTGATTTCAAGTTAAATGAGTGAGTATTGAGAGAGATATGAGCATTTAAGTGAGTTCTGGAGTTGCTGTTTTCACCATTCTTAACTGCAGATCTGTCATATCAGACTTAGTAAAATTATTAATAGGGCTGGGATTGTCTGTCTTAGTCATATTAATCGTTCTGGAGTAGCTCTACATTTCAGCAGTGTGATTATCACTCTAATCCATCGTGCTTGCAGGAGATATATTACATTGTAAGGCTGTTAGTAGTACTAACCAGCCAATATTCACATTTGTAAGCTCTTATTTATATTTCCTACATTTCGTGGAAGAGACTGATCCTTGCCCAGTCTATTGTCTTTCTTTATATCTCCGTCATATGGTAGCTCCCATTCCGTCTCGGGTTGGAAAGCACATTCTTGACGTCGAGTACTTCAGCATTCTTGCTTATTTCCCTTAATTGCATTGTAATTCTTAGCACTCCACCATATGGTCGCCTCCTTTCCATACTGGATTGGGTAGCACATGCTTGGTGTTGAGTTTGTTTCCAGTACTTGTAGCGTAGAAGATCCTCTGACCATATGATCGTCCTTCGCGGACACATTCTTGGTTAGAGTTACCTTCAGTTGCATTTTGTTTAAGGCACTGACGATCCTCTTGCCATATGACAGCCTCTCTCTTGTTGAGATTGAGTGCGCATTCTTGGCAACGAGTTATTTGTAATCTGCTGGTTTGAATTATCTAACCCTAACGGGTGCTCTCTGCATTGTTGTGTACTTGGTAAAATAAAAAAAATTGGCTCGGAATATTTCACATCAATGCATGCCAATAAATAAGAAAGGTTTTTTTGGTTGAAGGAATTTGACAAGGCAGGAGATCAGGTGTGCACCTATAAGTGGAAAAACAAAGTCAGAGAACAAGGTTAAAAACCCTTTGTTGGGGGTGCACTATTATAAAGAGAACATCTATCCAAAGGCAGAATATGGAATTTACATTGTTAGGCATGTGCCCAAGAGTGGGGTGGTGAATTTCAAATTCAAATAGCTAACATATGACGACAGGTGCAGGCCTGCACATAGGAGAGACAAGGTCAAGAAATTTAATAAGAACTTGCATCTGTTGATGTATGCTTGATAAAGACCAGTTCCAAATTGGATCTTCATGATTTGCATACTTAGGCGTGCACTCCAGTAAGTGATATAGAGTTTCAGGATAAGAATATATTTTATGTGTATTGATGTGCGCTGCCAAGAGGAATATCAGGTCAAAGGTTCAAAATCAAAGTAACTTGCACATGCATGTGATTGGTAAAGGGGTTTTTGTTTCAAAATTTGAAAGTGATTTCATATTGACAAATGCGCGTTTGTGTAAGGTGAATTCACCCTTTTGTGATTCACAGCAAGGTCAATAAATTTAAAAAGAGTTTGCTTGTTCAAGCATGTCCCTGATTAAGGTAAACTGAGTTCATAATTCAGGTTCCAAATCACACTATCAGGTACACACTTATGTGAGGCGAAGAGAAGTCAACAGATAGGAAGGAGGATTTTCACTGTTAGGTGTGTACCTATATATATAAACTGCTGACCAGACTTGTGAACAAGAGAAACATATAAATAGGTGTGTTTATTCATTTAGGGCTGACTAGGATAAGTTTGATATCTATAGAGGGCAGAAACTGTTCCAAGCAATTGTAGCTTTTGAAACTCAAGTAACTGTGTTATAAATATAGTGAACATAAATCAACTGATCATCAAGGACGAGTTTTGTTATTTATAGATGCAGCCTCCAAATTCAAAGCCAAATCGAGTCCTAGAATAGCAGAATTGAACAAAGAGACAGGCAAGATATATTTAGCAGTCAGGAGTGCCTGATTTGGGAGTAGATTTTTGTTTAAATACAGCTTCAACTGCTACTTTATTCACAACAGCAGGACACCAAACATCAACAGAAGCAGACCAGTGACTGTTATCCACAGGGTAGAAAGTCTTCTTTATAATTAGCACAGCAGAGCAGTTGTTTTGGTAATCAATTCTTATATCAGCAGTGACTTCATTTTCCAATTTTCCAAGCATCAGAAAACAGCAGGGTTTGGCAATCTTTTTCCAAACAGCAGAATGTGCCAATTTAAAGTGAATTCATTCATTTCAGTGGTTGTCTTTGCTTTTGCAGCAGTCATAATCTTGTCATAACAGTCGCAACAACAGCTAATTATCCTCAAAATGTGCCTTTCTTTTGCCATTCAGCAGAAAATTCAAAGAGAAATCAGTCATAGAAGTTTCTTTGGGGTTTTGGCCTGATATGGTAGGGTTTAAACAGAAATCTTGTTACAGCAATATAGTGTTTTATTCAAATTCGTATATCAAACAGCACAAATCAGTAAACTTCAATTTCTTCCAAATGCAATATTCATCACTTTCTGTAGATGTACATTATGCACACATCCATGATTTTCCAAAGGTTTGGGAAATTGATCTATGCCATGTTAGCCTGGAGGGGTTTAATTTGAATGAAAGGATAAAAAAATGGGAATAAGGTGGCTCAACGATTAATGGATAGTGGTCTTATTCAAGCTGGCTCATTTTCTATTTTTGCACAAAACCTTGAGTTCATTCTAGCATGTGTCAAGCACTATGACCCAAAAAGGAGAAGAGGAATTAGAGAAATTAGAGATATTGATTTTAGGGCTGGAGTTATCCTTTAGACACAAATTGTTCAGTTAGATACGGTGTCAGTGCTAGGAGAATCTAGAATTAATTAGTTTCTTCAAAATATCCAAAAAGTTGCTTCAACACTAGGGAATTCTAGTGGGGTTGTTGAGTAGCTATTTTAGCTATTTCTCATGCAAAGTTTTGTAAACCTTATAAATAAGTGCTATTTGCACCTAGATTCCTAAAAGTAATTCTCATCCCTACTTGTTGAAATTGCTGTACACTAAGTTATTGTCTTGTGAATTGGGTACAATCTAATAACTAATGCAAGCTTTGCATTGTAGATTTTATTAGAGGAAGTATTGTGGATTTGTACATAATTCTTTATGCTTAATTCACAACACTTTGTGTTTGTGTTCTTTTCAATCCAATCGAGTTTTAATTGTAATTTTCAATCGTTGCGTTTAATTGAAAGTTGCAAGCATTCATTAGTTGTGTTAGATATTTTATTATAATAGATAGTCATAAAATATAAAATCTCCCATCTACCACAAAAGTGTCAAATCACTTGCGCTCTAGCCCAGGAACAAAAAGATAGGTTTTCGTTTAAAGTTTGTTCATATTGCACACTTAAGATCTTGTAGGTTCTAGATTTTATAAATTGAAAGTGTAAGGGAATTTATCATTTCCTTCACTCTTTTGAAAATGGAGCTTCCCCTCATAATTCAAAGAATAGTTTTATTGAACATCTGTTCCATTTTGTGTTGCACTGAAAGAATTAAAATGCTAACATGGCTGCAAAGGCATGTTATTGATGTAGGCAAAGTGGTTCTCCTAGTCATTTTTTCTAGAGTAGTTCCCAAATCTCATGTATAAATTGAGTACAATTTACTCTGAGTAGGGTAAAAATGATGATTAGAGTGAAGATCTCTATTGGAAGCATTGAACTCTATATTGTATTGTAGCTTTATTGTTGAGATTAATACATTGAGTGTGCTTTTGTTGCCAAGATTTTTCTTGTAAGGGTTTTCCTAGGGTATATTTTGTATTGTCTTAGTTGCTACTTTGCTGAAATTTTTAGACCTATTCTTCCTTGCATTGTTTCTCTCATAAGATTAGTGTGGGCCAACTATACTTTCATTTGGTATTAGAGCTTGCTTGTTAGATTTGTGGAGGAATAAGCTATCGTATTAATCCTTGTTTGAGTAGGAGTTTTGCATAGGTGATCTTGTTTTTCAAGTACATAGAGCACCTAGGTTTCAAGTGACAACAGTAACTTTGACCTTTGGAAGATCAAGATGGAGGACCTTATTGCTGATAGAAATTTGTAGGTTTCAGTTTTTGGTTAGAAACCCTTTGGCATGTCTACAGAAGGTTGAGCAATGGTTGATAGAAAGGCTAGAAGTTTGGATTGCCTCTGCCTTTTTGATGTAGTTCTCTTGAATGTATTGAGAGAAATCACTACCAAGAATCTTTGGACGAAGTTAGGGAACTCATATTAGGCAAAGCCCCTTGTTAACAAACTCTTTCTTTAGAAGTAATTTTATTTATTGAGGATGAGTCATGGTGATTCCATTATAGAGCACCTAAAGGCCTCAAACATTATCGTGAGTTAGTTAATTTCCATGGATTTGAAAATGGATGAGCAAGAATATAGTATTTTACTCTATTGTGTTCTTTGCGGGATTCATGGGACAACCTTGTCATGGAAATCAATAATATTGTCTCCATCTTGAAACTTGAGGAGATGGCTAGTGCTTTATTGTTAGAACAAATGAGGCAAAAAACTTTAAAATTCATCAAGGATGCTTTGGTTGTTAGAGGTTGTTTAAAGAAAAAATGCAAGAACTATAAGGATAAGAGATCCGAGTATAAGGGGAGATCTTGGTGGATCTAAGGTTCAGTGTTAGAATTGTGGAAAATCCAATCACATTAAGAACCAAAAAGAGAAGAAGGCCAAGAAAGAGTTCGAATTGTTCAGATTCGAAGGCCTTGAATGAAGACACTAGAGACATATTTGTTGCAGATCTAGCTATGTATGCTTGTGAGGTTGCATGAATGAGTGGCTTTAAAGCTTCTTTTCACATGACTCCCCATAGGTAGTGATTTTCTAATAGTGGGAGCATTGATGTTGGAAAATTCTAACCAGGAGACAACACATTTATAAAGATTATTGGACATGGTAGAGTCAAGTTTGTATTTGGAGATGGAAGGATCAACTCTCTCTTTGGCATTTTGCACACCCTTGGTCTAGTGAGGAACTTGTTTGTAAGTAAAATGAATGATGTGGGTGTGTAGGTGGTCTTTAGCAAGGAAGGATGCAAGATGGTGTGAGGAGACAGTGTTGGCTAAGGGGGTTCACTTTGGAACTTTATTTCATCTTGATGCAAGCACTATTATTAAATGTAATAGTTTTGAGATTTTTGATTATGAGAATCATAAGCTTGTTGGTGAGAAGACCATGTTGTGGTACGAATATTATGTGATGGCATGAATGCATGGGTGAGATTGGTGAGAAAGGCCTTAAGGCCTTGAAGTCTTGAAATATGGTAGAGGGGTTAGTTGATTGGTCTTTAGATTTTTACTTTTGTGAACATTATATTTATGAAAATCAAAATTGTGAAGTTTGAATAAAGCTCTACTTTTTTAGGGATTTTGAATTTGATTCATAGTGATATATTTAGACTTGTTGACGTATCTTTACTTGGAAAATCCCTGTACTGTGTTTCTTTTATTGGTGATTTATCTAGGAAAACATGGGTGTTTTTTCTTAGAAAAAAGTCCAAGGTCTTTTGTAGGTTTAAAGAATTCAAAGTTCTTGTGGGAACTCGATAGAAAAGAAGATCAAGGTTTTGAGGATGTGTTTACCCATATGGAATTTTTGTATTGTGTCAAGTTTTAAGCTAAGGTTTGTTGTTTTCTCAAGTGAAATTCACATTTCATAACTTGTCAGTTTGCTTTGTCCTGTCATCGTTGATGTGCTTTTCTAAATGTTTGTAGAATCATTGATGTAAGATCATTTGGGTTCACTTGAATGAATAAATGAAGGTTTTTAATAATGTCCACGAGACCAAACAACCTATGGGACCCACAAATAACCAACAACACAAATAAGCACAATAGTACATAACAAGTAGATCGCTATCATATGTAATATCCACCCAATTTTTTTCAAATTTTGCACTTGTTAGTGTTAGCAAATAACAATGATAAGCAATTGAAGTAAACTGCCTTCCACTTTCTAATCACCCAGATCCCGATGTGGGCAAGGTGAGAGCATACGGTGGCAAGGTATACATTTCAATACTTGAAAAGCAACTACTTGTTCAGTGGGGTGATTGCTGAGCTATAACCAACTGAAATCAATTACCTTCCACTTTCTGATCACCTAAATCCCGATGTGGGCAAGGTGAGAGCATACGGTGGTAAGGTTTACAATGCAATGCTATTGAAGTAAACCACTTGTTTTGTGGGGTGAGTATGAAATCTCCAAAACATGAAAGGAAACATCCGCTTATTTAGTGGGGAATTACAACTTGCAAAAGGAAGCATTTGGCGGCTAGCCGACCAAAACGCTAATAAGGAAAGATCCTCCACTTATTCAACGGCCATAACATGAAACCAAAGTTGCTTATTCGACGGGAAGAGAAAGTCCACTTATTCAGTGGGGTTAGTATCTAAAATCCAAACAAGAGCTGATTCGTTAAATGGTACTACCACATCAGCGTTACAATGTGAGCTAATACAATATGATACCAACAATTGAAATCTGATATGTAGCTGCAATATAAGACTGAAACATGAAGTAATCAATACAATATGACAACCCATTGAGCCAATAAACTAACCCTGCAACATGGTTGCAAGTATACATCATTAAAACTTGAGAAAATGAAGAGAGCATTACCAATTTCAGTTGTGGATGTACTACATCATCGCTAAGATTATCAACAAAAGAGAGCATTACGACTAGCCCACCCTCATCAATGACACACTCCACTAGCAAATGACTGGGTTTCTAGAGGCTCATAGGTTCCACATGTGCTCCTATCTTGTATACTTGATTTCCTTCCAAGGCGAGTTCAGGACATTAAACACTGTGGGAACCTTAGGTGTGCAGAAGGTCCATGAATACTTTCCGCATCTTGAGTTTACACAAGCAGAACAACATTTCAAGCGGATAAGTGATCTTTTCATTATGCACATCGTACGAGACCTCGACCATGAGATGCATGTACGTATATCAACAACAGCCAAGGAGGCAATGATGTACTGGGCAGATTGGTTCATCCAATTCCCCACCTTCACCTATATACGTGTGTATGGATACAATGGTCACCCTGCCATGATGCTACACTACCCTTCAAATAGGGTAGTTTTCATGGAGTTCCTGCGGCAGTTGGCCAAAGTTCACTCTCACCTACGCCTTAAAAAGAAGATAGTTGCGAACTTTCCTATTCAGATGGGACTGTATAGATGTAAAACATCAGCTGATGCCAAAATGATATGCCAAGAGACGGTGAGACTCAATCTCAAATATCTCATTGAGAGAAGGTCGTATGATCCAAGAGGCCTTGATGTAGTGCACCTTGAGCAACGCTCATCACATGAGTCTTCCATGGAAGATTACTTGGTGTTGATGTGATTTTTATGACCGCACCAATCAGCAGAACAAAATAGTCTGAAGGCTAATCTGTTCTCTCTTGATCAAAGTATTCCGTGCGCTAAGATTGCAAGAAAGTTCGCACGTTCAACTCCAAGGTTCCGAAATACTTAGAATACCCTCAGTTGGTTTGATGTGAATTGCTGTTTTCACGAGGGGACTTACACAATTGTTCAGGCTTCTTGCAGTTAACAATAAATGGATGATTGGAAGGGATTTGTATAAGGTGGATGATTTGACAATAAGTACGTTTTCCTAAAGCTAACCAGAAATGTGCGGAAAGTAAATGAGTGTAGGGCCTAAGAAACTTATATTCTATTCTAAATGCAAGATATGTGGAGCTCAATTTCGGCGGACTTCGACCGAATTTCACCTAGCCTCACTTCGAACAGCTTCAGCAAAATTAGTGCAATCTTCAAAGGGATAGCAAAAGATGTTCAGATTACAATTTAGTATACATAGACCATCAGAACGACGCATATAAGTATACAAATCACAATCGAAGTTAAACTCAAGATAATGTCCAAGAGACCACGCAAGGCTTAACTTATCACAACAAGCTGGTAGTGGTATGGAATGAAATGAAGCTACCTCAATAAAACACCACACATCCAAAGTAAACTACTTGCATGAAATGAAAATTATGCTACTTTATGCTACTTGGATCCGAAAGGATGAAGAGACCTTGCTAGCTATCCATGACAAAGAAGAATTCCACCATCAATGAAAAGATCTATTATCATGAAAGTTTTACACAACAATCTCCACAAAAGTTTTCAAAGGGAAAACTTTCTTTCTTCTCCACACTATGCTAAACTATCAAGCAAAATGTCTACTCTGCTCTACTCTCTAGTCTGATCTCCAAATCTAATGCTAGTCTAATGAATTACAAATGAGGGGGACTCCCCCTTTTATAGGTAGCCCAGTCCAATGGACGGCTAAGATTACAATCAAAAGAGTGGCTAAGATTAAGCCACCTCAGCCCTAACCCTAAAAACTGCCAGAATGGGGAGTGGTGCAATAAATGAGCAAAGATTCCCACTCACTCCCAAAATAGTAAAGGTAAATGCCTACAATCAGCCTAGAAGATCCCTGCCTAGTAGTGCATTCCCATTCTCCTTCTCCGGCCGCAAACTCGCGAATCTCAAGCATGAGTCAACTCTCCCGAATCAAATGGGTGGAATGCACCAAGCCGGAATTTAACATCAGTGGATCAATGTTCATGCCTTTGTACAAGATTTTCTCCGTAACTAAGGAATCTCGCGTTCAATCAAACCGAGAAAGTAGAAATGTTCAAATCATCTTGTACGGAGGTCTTTACCTCTAAAAAGAAAGGTACCAGCCTACCCTTCAAATTATCAATATTCACCTCATACAGATTCAACTGCCTAGCAAATATGGCCTCAAAAGTATTCTGAACTCCATCAATGATATTGGCTATAGCCTTCCGCACTCTCGTTGAATCTCACTGCGGTCGCCGAAGAAACCACGGCCCCGCGGATTGCCGGCGAATACCATCTAGAAAAATCATAATTGCCATTCTCCTCAATGACCTTCCATCAATCAAGAACGAAAGGAATATGCCTCAATGCCTCAAGACGTCAATTCATTTGCTCGATAAACATAAGCATCTCCTTCAAGCCTAATCAACCGCCTTCCATCCTCAAATAAAATACTAGAAGCCTGCTGGAGCGTATAAGGTCCTCCATAAATTTTCTCGCTCCCAAAGACGAACTCCCCGTGGACCCACTTATTCCCCGTATATCTTCTAACCCAAATGGGGCCACCGATGTAATTTCTAGGCATCTTTGGCCGAAGCTCTATCACCGAATCTTCTGCCCATCAGAACGACAATCACGCATTACATCCACCAAGGCCTTATGCCTCGCTTCAACTTCTTGTACTTTCCTTCCTTCTTTGAAATAATTTGTCCTTGAGGGCGCAGGTAGGAGTTAATGTTTAATTCCTCTACAATTTGTGCACCAAAATTAACTCCAAATTTGTGACTATGTAATTTTCTCGCACCGCCTATCTCTGGCCATTAATCAACCGGGTGGGTAATTTACCACGCAAGGTACGAACCATCCTCCCCATTGATATCTTCAAAACTTTCGCGGTTTCTTCTTCTCGGTGGAGGCTACCGGGATCCCGCTCAAAATCCTTTCCATTTCAACTCATTGGATCAATCTCCTCACAATTTCATCCTATCCCGAGCCAACTGTAATTATATACTCAGAGTATCAAATGGTCAGCCGTTTTGTGCCTACTTCTAACTTGTTCAACTCTATATCATTCGACGAGGCTCATCGCCTTCAAGTGGCCGAAAGTATCTCCTGAAACTATATCATCATCCTCCAAAGGCGTCTCTAACTCTTGCTGAAACCGAGGGTCAGTAGCAGTCCCCTCATCATCTTGCTGATCATCTCTAGCAGGTGCGTTGACGCTCTGGCCAACCGATTCTCTCTGTGGTGGCTGATTACTCTCGCACTCACTTGCACCTCATCTAATGCATTCTTTCCGACCAGCAAACAAGGAAACCTCTCAGATACTTGGAGAACATGTTCCAATGGTGCGGGTGGATTCAACCTAACTCGGTGGAGGTCGGGCTGAACGGGTTCTAACCTGGGTTTCTTCCTTCCTCGATTCCGGACTCCTCGTGGTGATTTGTTTCTTCCTTTACCGTGGTGGGTGTCCTCAGATCCCCTTATCAAATTGTGGTGGTCAAAGCAATTGACCTACTCTTCAATCCGCTTCACCCGTTTATCAACTCCATGCCCTAGTAGTAAATGTCAAACCGGAATGGAGAGGTGTCCAAGTCAAGAACTCCTCCGGGTTCACTCCAATCCGGAGTGGAAGTGGAGCATTCTTATCACAGAGGCTAACTGGATGGATAACGGCCCATCCTCATTCACCGGGTCCGAACCGAACAACTTTACACTCCCCGATCATGCTAATTTGGCAATCGAGAGAACATTCTTTTCTTGACTCAACTATTTGATGCATCAGCCCAATAATCCCCGATATTTGCCTTGTGTTTAAACTCCTCCGACAGTACCCATTTGATGTTATTATGTGGATCATAGTGCTGTCGGTTGGTGTGATATGAAAAGTGATAGAATTGAAGCTCACTCTCGGCTTCTCTGGCTGCCTGTAATGGACACACTTCATCCAAGTTGCCCATGACAATTGGGAAGTCAACACCTCCCTTCTTCTTCTTCTTTGAATTTTGATCGTGAGGCAACCAATTGCCTAGATATCTCTAACATTAAAATTCTATTGGTTGGGTACTTAGGCAGCCTATATATATAATGAAAAACCTTGCAACCTTATGTAAGAAAACTTCGAAAACTGTATAAACCAGCACCCATACCTTTCAATCAATTCTTGGGCCTTTCTCGAGATTCTGTGATGCATCCGCTCCTGAAGCAATCTCGTGAGGTGCATAGTGAAGGGCGCCATTGACACGCTTTGTAATAGGTAGTACTTGCTGTGCAACTCCCAGACAAGCCTCATGAATTTTGAATTGGTGAGAGCCACAACCAAATGTGTTCCTTTGTATGAAATTTCTATACCTCATTTGAAGATGTAGATGATGTAAGAGCTCATATAGGAACGCCTTTCGCTCTTCTCGTGCCTGGTGAGCTACCATGCAAATTGTCACCGATCATCTAGCCAGCTTGACGAGTTCCTTTTCCTTCCAAAGACGCAGGTTGATGTAGTAGAACATCTAAGGCTCAAAAATAAATGACTGTGGGCAGCCTCCAACTCGACTCAGCATCATAATGAGGTCACAGTACTCCTGCTTCAAGTCATCTGCTATAATTTGTCTCGGCAACTTTGTATGAGAAGGCTTGGGATTGCTCATCCAGTGAGTGTTGATCGTCTCTGTACATCTCTCGAATGCAGAAGCATACATTCGCTCAGCTCGTTCCCTGGACTTGTAAATCATGTTTCTATTGACTGGAATTCCAAAAGCTTCGCCAATAGCTGAAGGAGTGAGGTTGGCGAGCACTTGTCCATCCGGTGACATGATTGACCTGTGATCTTTCTCGTAGCAGTTGGCGCACTCCATCATCAGCTCCGAACACTGAATGCTTGGTGGGAAACCAGCAGTTGCATATAATCCACTTCAAATGATGTTGTGTGAAGTGTTCGAAGGTCGATGATTACCAATCCCCAGCATTCGATTCTTGAAAGTTTCTAGGTTGATGGAGCCCAAGTTGGTATCTGTCAGCTTGCCCAACTTCGAAATGAACTTTGACTCTAGCATAAATGTCTTGCTCAGCTTCTTTATAACTGCTTGCCTGGATGCACCATTGTTGTCCTTGCCAGTCGCCCTTGCCTCAGCCATCTGCAAAACAATAGACACTCATCAGCAAATTAACTTAGAAAAATAAATAAAATACTTTGCAGGGCTGCCAGTCGACTTGAAGAAGTTGCAATGTTATTTCTCGTTCGCAAACCTCAACTTCTTTCTTCAACAAATTCGAGCTTCAATCACTTAGAAAGTCTCAGCAAATTCAACACTTTAGCAATTGCAGATTTGAATTCACACTTCTTTGATTCTCAGCTACTGCAGACTTAGCAAGTGCGCACCTTCTCAGCAACTTCAGATTTTAGCAGCTTCACTCTTATAAATTCGTACTTCCTCAGCAATCTTTTACTTCAGCAATATTTACTTCAACAATATTCTATGCAGCCCCAAGAGTGGAAATCGAACTTCAGCAACAACCTCCAGCAAAACTTCGAACTTCTCAAGCAACTTCAGATTTTGGAACTCAGCAACCTCCAAATGACTTGGCGCCTATTTACTTCAGCAATTTCTAGTGCCCTTCACTCAGCACTTCATTTAGTTCCAAGTCGTACTTCTCTCTTGTACTTGCAGACTTTTAGCTTCAGCAATAAACCCAGCTTCAATCTTAAGAGCAAATTCGCACTTCTCCAGCTGTGAAGAAGAAATGAATAAGCTTCAGCTCTTATAGCAAAAATCGAATTCTAGAAGGAGCTAAGTATAGCCAGTGCATTAAATTTCCACTACTCCACTTCAAGAATTCAAATTTTCCCTCTCCGGTATTTTTGACACTTGTCCGAGAATCTCAACCTTCTAGAAGTTCAACTTTGACTAGCATGTCTCAATTTACTTTCAAAAATGTTTAATTAAATTTCATTTTTTAAATTCATTTAATTCCCCAGCTGAAGCTCTGTCTTGCAAATTTAAATTTGAATCATCTCTGACGCTCTGGACAATTCATCTACGAAGAATTCGATCGAAATCATCTAGGCAATTCACTTCAAATTCGTTGTATGGAGAAATTTATCTTGAAAACACACTTTATTTACTTTGCCTTAGAAAATTTTAAAATTTTCCCTTAGGAAAATTCACAATTCGAGCACCGATTAAATTCTTCATGCTGAAGGTCTTGGCGAAGTGCGGAAGACATGGAAATCCATCTATCATCACAAATGTTCAGTACCCAGAAGAAAATTTTATCCGAAATGTGATGAATCCGTGGGTACACAACGAACGGGTTCATTTAAAATTTAAAATTTTTAAACCTTAGAAAAATATTATTCCACCAATTTAAATCCGTTCTTCATCTCTGTGAACACTCCGTTGCTCAGACTTGAGAAATTTTTGAATTCATCCTGTATTGTCATCACCGTCTGACTTCATCTCTGAAAACTTGCTTGTGCTTTAAGAAGAAAAATTCATCACCTTGAGTTCTAGGTGTATTTTCCTAAGGAAGAAAATACTTTGCCTTAGAAAATTTTTAAATCACCTTGCATTTTGAAAATTTCGCCTTGGAAATTTTATATTCAACTCAATCAACTTTGCCTGTGAGAAAAATTATCAACTTCACTTAGAAAATTTTCATGAAGGTGCCTAGCATATTTTATCTTCCACTTACCATCTTGCATTTTATCTCACATTTGAAAGACATTTAAATTTGAAACTCCAACGCCTTGGCAATATTCATCAACACCATCTTGTATTTTATTTCACCACCCTAGGCGCATAGCATACTTGAAGAAGATTAAAACCATGCCTAGCACCTTATTCACCCTTGGCAATATTTTCTAACACCTTGGCACTTACCACCTTGGGCGCATTTAAGCATGTATGAAGGATGAAAATTGTTGACTTATTGACTTCTTTGAACTTGGGCGCATTTAGATGGGTGAGGAGGACGAATTTCTTTGACTTGTTGACTTGCCATCCTTCTTGGGCACATTTGAGCATATGTGGTGGATGAAACTTCCAACGCCTAGCATGTGGCCTTTCACCTTCCTCGTTTTTGTCTTTACATGCCTTGTTTTGGGCGCATTTTGCATAGGGAGAAGGATAAAACATGTTGACTGCATTGACCTCCTTTCATTTTGGGCGCATTTTCACCTATGTGCAGGATGGGCGCATTTGGAGGGTGGTGGAGGACGAGTTCAACACTTAGAAATTTTTTTGCTATTCAACTCTCAAGGTGGGCGCATTTTACTATGTGTGCAGGACGAATTTCTTTGACTTTCTTTGACTTTCCAAGCATGGGTGCATTTTAGCCTAGGAGGTGGACGAAGTCTCATACTTAGAATTTTTATCACATCCTCATCAACTTGAGTTGGGCGCATTTAGCCATAGCTACAGGATAAAAAACGTTGACCCTTTTGACTTTTATGCTTCATAGGCGCATTTGGGCTAAGCAGGAGGACGAGTTTTTAACTTAGAATTTTCTCCATGCCTCTTCATCAACTTGGGCGCATTTCCAGGGTGCTGCAGGATGAAGTTCATGCCTTAGCCATTTTTCCTTGTTTTAGCCAGTTTCTCTGTGCCTTACTATTTATAGTAAGTCTCCCGATTCTTGCATCTCTGAAGCTCAGAATGGTTTGAAATTTTGAACACTGCATCCTTACGACCTTGTTACCTTGTTGACATTGCTATTTTTAGTCGGCCTGCTATTTTTAGCCCATTTTTGAAGGTGATTTGCTATAAATAGTAACTGTTTGCTTTTGATACCTCCACAGCTCCGTTTGTCTTGAAATTTGAATGAGGCGCTCCTCACCACGTGACCTGCCTGCTGACATCAGCGCATGCACCTGATTTGCTATTTTTAGCCTATTTCCAAAATGACTACTATAAATAGTAAGTGCTTCGTTTGACTTCAAATTTTACCAGCAGATAGCCTGAAGGATGCTGATCGCGGTGGTTTACACCGGTTTTCGAAAATTCTGACTTTTAACCCCTCTTTTCAGGTCCCGAAGCTGGAAACCCTAATTTGCTCTGCATGCGTATCAAATGATCTCTGTTTGTCCTCGTTCCTGCTGCGTTGCGATCAGCTCATGATTCTGAATTGCTGGGAGGCGGCTGCTGGGATGCACCTGCTAAAAATAGTAAGTTCCTGAATGAGTGATTATCTCCGTTTGCATGTCACATCACTGTATAGCTCTCGAAAAACCCATAAAGAATCATCCGACATGCAAAGAAAACCTTGACATGCAAACCCTAAAAATAGCCTCAGAAGGTTGAACTCTGAAAGTGGCCGTCTCATTTTGCATGTTATACCACTGCGAAGGTCTCTGAAAACCCAGAAGGAATCTCCAGACATGCGTTGAAAAATTCTGCATTCAAGCCCTGAAATCTGCTCCAGAAGCCGGACTGCTAAAAATAGTAAGTTGTCTGTTTCAGCTCAAATTTAACCTGTGAGTAGCTTGATGTGCTCTGGATGCAGTGTGACTATTGGATTCACTAAAATGCTGAAGGATTGCCCGTAATTGCACACTAAATTTCAGTGGAAGCCTGATGGAAGCACACTGACAACAACGTTAAGCTCTATTTTCAATTTATTCACTTCGTTCGACCTCAGATTGACCAGAAGGATGGAAACCCTAATTTCAGACTTGGCCAAA